>QANX01003418.1:9538-191664 GCA_003254975.1 Ochetophila trinervis
CCGGCGTGCTCTGAAGCTCGTGGTGGTGGCTGTGTCGTCCCACTCGCCGGCGATCGGAGTAGATCTAGCCGGAAAGGTGACTGCCTCACGGTGGTTTTTCCGAGACTTTGCGGTGATTTTCCGGCGTGATCCGGCGGTTTCCGGCATCAAACTCGGTACCAAAATGTAGATCGTCGCACCAGCTTTCCAATGGTACCAAGCACGCTCCCTAACTCCACCGGAACAGTGAGATATGGCCGGCCAAAGGTGGTGTCGCAACAGTGCACGGTTTCACAGTTTGCACGAGCCCTCGGTCTCGCTGCAATTTCCGGCGATCTGGGTCGTTTCACGGCGAACCACCGGTGGGGAAAGGAAGAGGAGGTTGCTGGCTTCAATTTCCGGGTGGTGGTCGGCCAAGTCTAGCCACCGTGTGGCGGCTACCGGCGTGCGAAAAAGGCTCGGCGAAGGGGGAGGGGAAACGGCGAGGGGATCGGTCCGTGCGTGGGAAAATTCCAGATTTCTTAAAGATGCAGACAGGGGCAAAACGGTCATTTCTCACCCATAAATATCAGTTTTTTTGCCAAATTACCAAAATGCCCTTCACACTAAAACGACCATAACTTCTCGGTCTTAACTCGGAATCGAGCATGCTGCTAGTCTACGAACTCGTATCGACTAGCTCTACGCAACGGTACCATAGTCAAAGCAAAAATATAACCACACAAAAAGTCAACTCCGAGCCCACTAAAAGTCAACCTGGTCAAACTTGAAAATTTTATTATTTTTCTCGAAACGGGATGTTACACTTTACTTAAACATCACCGTTTATTTTGTGACACTTGTTTACTAAAGTGTCACAAATATTACAAAGCCGTCTTTTATTTACCGACCTTTGTATGAAAATGTCATATTTTCATATTTCAAGACACTTTATCTAAAAACATCTTTTATTCAGTATCGCCAAACATGGTATTTCCTCGTAATGCAAATTACAACAAACTGAGCCAAACTGCATTTTAATATTGATGGAGTTGTTAATCATTGCTATCTCCAAATGAACTAAAGTACAACGAATTGAAATTTTAAAATCCAAAATGCAACATTTTAAATTTTGAAAATGTAATATTTTAAAGTTAAAAAGTACAATAAACCTTTTCTATTATTATTATATTGTTATTTCTTTAATTAGTGAATTTCATTCTCAAAGTATCAATGCTAATATCTCATAATTATATGGGTTTTAGATTCGACTTTTTTATATGAAGAAATCTTACTCNTCTTTTTAAAAAAAAAAAAAAAAAAAAAAAAGACCAACTTAATGTGTGAACAATTTTAAACGGTCTATGTTATGACAATAAGCATTTGTCACACAATTATGTATTCATATATACTCTTTTGCTAAATCAACATCTTCACAATTAATTATAGTTTCATCAATCTTGTGATGGAATATTATATACTCTTTTATTTCTTGCTTTTAAATGGTACAAACTAATTATCTTCATCACGATTATCTACAAAACAACCATTAAAAAGTAGAAACCCATGAATATCTGATTTCTTCGATACCAAATTTATTCAAACAACCCTTGTAATAGTAATCAAAGTATATTTATCAAGGATTAATGAATGTAGTTATAACATATTCATTTGACTTTTGTGAATTAATACAAAATTCGAACATATATAAAAGTATCATATTAAAGCTAAATATGAACAACACAATTGACAATGATAATTGATATTATAAACCCTATGTATATAAAAACAATATATAAGGTTGAATATAAAAGACAGTTGATAAGAGTATATGATATTACAAGAAATAGAAAAATTACAACAAGAAACATAAAACGTTTAACATTCTCCAATAAATGGAAGTGAGCACCTAGATAGGTAAAAGTATCTTGCAGAAGTCTTACACCTTCATTACAATCAGTAAGAATTTCTCTACTGAAAAGTCCAGTTTGACCACAAAATTCCAAAGCTTCTTTAACAGCTAATAGCTCCATTGTAAAAGAACTACATTGTTGGAGGAATGATCGAGCCATTGATGCCATAACTTGGCCCTGCCAATCGTGATTAATTGTTATCACCCCAACAACACTAGTATACAAAGATATTGCACCATCAACATTAATCTTGTAAACTCCAAAAGACAGTATCATCCATAACATCACTCGTTGCAAGAGATTCACATAAGGGACTAAGACTTGATTCCACATTGAAGCTTCCATAAATTTAGTATGCATATCAGCCACCGTATGAAGCAATAACAAATTTGTCTTCCTAGTCCCACCATGTATAACAAGATTTTGTCAACCCCATAATGCCCAAATACAAACCTCTTTCGTTGCCAGCATGTAGAATTGGAAAGCACCTCACAACATAGATTTATAAAACTTGAAAATTTCTTGTGATGCAAATGTGCTGCAAAATCCACTTCTTTCCAAACATCTTTTACACCCCTACATAACCAAAAATCATGCAAAATAGTAAGTCCAGAAAATCTGCAAACACCACAAACATCATCAAAGAAAACCTTTCTTTGAAACATTAAACTAGCATACGGAATAATTTTAGAGCATGCATGTCATGTAAAAATCTTAATTTTATTTGGAACATTCAAAAACCAAATGTTGCGCCACCTGATTTGATCAATTAATTTTTATTTTAAATTTTCTTTTTTATTTTCATTTTTTGAAAAATGTTAATTTTACGCAAACCGAGCAAGAGAACAAGATTAATAAAAAATTATTGAATTTTGTGAAATTTTGATTTGACACATTTTTCTCTTGAAACTTGCAGGTCTTTGCTTAATTACATGTTCTAGTTTAACCTTACATAGCCATCGTTCTAAGAACATTCTTTATAGAAGATCCAATTAATACTTTGAAGACAAAGATATGTATAAGATTTTATCTTCCCTACAAAACAACATTTTTTTAATGAATCACAAATCAAGACTTATTTTTAGTTTTGTACATATTTTTAAGGTCATGATTTGATATGATATTTTTTTGCTATGCTAATGCAGGAAGGATTGTCCAATAGAAAAAGACTCGCTTTGTGGGCCTATGATTTTGGAGATGGCAACATACAAAAAATTTTCGTCCCCGTTTTCTTTTACATAAGTATATTTTTTTCCCTTTTATTTTAATACTACTTCAAAAATACTAGATTAAGATGTTAGACATAAAACTAGGGTAGCTGTGATGAAATAGTAGACAAAAGTAAATCTATAGTTTTTCTTTCTTAGGTTTGTTTACCCCTTTTAAAAAAAATAAAATTAACAAAATTCATATATGTAAGAAGAAAACAATCCTAGACCAATGACCTTTATAAGGCCTTTTTGTAACATCCCGTTTTGAGAAAAATAATAAAATTTTCAAGTTTGACCAGTTTGACTTTTAGTGGGCACGGAGTTGACTTTTTGTGTGAGCGTGCTATGGTTTTGACCGGGGTACCGTTGTGTAGAGCTAGTCGATACGAGTTCGTAGACTAGCAGCACGCTCGATTCGGAGTTAAAACCGAGAAGTTATAGTTAAATTTGTGTGAGTGGCAATTTGGTAATTTGGTTGAGACTGGACTTAAAAGGACGAAAATGCCCTTGTCTGCATCCTTAAATTTTGGCCAGATTCTGGAATTTTCCAGCCACACCGAGACCATCCCCCACCTTCACCGCGCCACTTTCGCACGCCGACAGCCGCCACACGGTGGCCGAACTTGGCCGACCACCACCCGGAAATCGAAGTCAGCAACCTCCTCTTCCTTTCCCCACCGGTGGTTCGCCGTGAAAGGAAGAGGAGGTTGCTGGCTTCGATTTCCGAGTGGTGGTCGGCCAAGTCCGGCCACCGTGTGGCGGCTGTCGGCGTGCGAAAGTGGCGCGGTGAAGGTGGGGGATGGTCTCGGTGTGGCTGGAAAATTCCAGAATCTGGCCAAAATTTAAGGATGCAGACAGGGGCATTTTCGTCCTTTTAAGTCCAGTCTCAACCAAATTACCAAATTGCCACTCACACAAATTTAACTATAACTTCTCGGTTTTAACTCCGAATCGAGCGTGCTGCTAGTCTACGAACTCGTAACGACTAGCTCTACACAACGGTACCCCGGTCAAAACCATAGCACGCTCACACAAAAAGTCAACTCCGTGCCCACTAAAAGTCAAACTGGTCAAACTTGAAAATTTTATTATTTTTCTCAAAACGGGATGTTACACTTTCTAAATCAAGTCTTTATTAATTGATAGTTATTTAGCAATGGAGACAATCTCATGCAATAGAAACATTTATAGGATATCACAAAAACTAAAATTATCGGTGAAGAAGAAAATAGAGTAACAAAACCAAAAGAGCAATTTCACTAACCTTGAACCTTGTTCCTACATGACATGATCAATTCAATCAGGCACTCACCATCTATTTTCATTGTTCAACTTTTTAACAACATGAAAAAAAAAACTTGTTTAAGAATAAAAAAAAAAAGGAATCTCATGTAAATACCATGGAATGAGGTTTGATCCTATTCATGGGAATTCTGTAAAATTCCATTCCAAAAAGAGAAAGGTTGAAACAATTAGGGTCAAGCATGACAGGACCCACCTCGGAGAACCCTCCAGATTATCCGGAGAGGCCTAGCTTGAAGAAGATTCCACCAGAACCCTTCGGGGTAGCCGAAAGAATCATCCTCTGAAAGAGGGTTTATTAAACAAATAAACAATAAATAAGATATAATTAATAAATAAAACATGCATCTCAACGATAAACTGCTAGTCATACCAAATTAAAATAGTATGGCAAGTAGATGGAAAGTCAGAGCCACTAAGTGAGATAGACAAAAAATATAAATAATACAATCTGAGAATAAACATAATAAAGGAAACAGAGTCTATTACTTAAATCAGAAATAGTAGCGGAAGCCAAGTGTGGATGCGATGCCGATGGCAACTCACGAGAACCTGCAGCTAGGACCTAGGGAACAAGATTAAAATACAAAACGTGAGATATGAATATCTCCGTGAGCGCTTCTAGGTAACTATAAAATATATCCAGTAAGTAAAATTCTTTACTCTCAAACCTCACGTCACTCTTTGAAAAGTTCCCCGTTTTGAAAATAATTTCACAAAACCCTTAGTTTTATCCCAAAAAATCATTAAATCATTATAACACAATTTAGGGGCAAAAACATAATTTAAAATGATCATTGAAATCGCGTATCAATCACTAGAACCATAAATGCAATCTCAAAAAAAAACATTTAAATTTATTTGTTAAACATGTTTTTATAAAATGGCGAATAGATGGACCACAACCCGTAAAATCAAATACCATGGGCTTCAACCCATAAATTCAAAACCAACAATCTAAAACCATAAATCAACAGTCATGTATCAAAACCGGTACCACACTCTAGTATTGTGCCATGTGGCCCTCAACGTCCTAATGGTGTCACAGACGGGGGAGGGGGGTATAACTCATCACAACGAACCGGCGTTCCAAATACATTATGGCAGGATCCTCATCATCTCTCTCGAAACGTGTCCGCAGCAGATAAAGGCATAATAATAATAATAATAATAATAATAATAATAATAATAGCGCGCATAATAATCATACATCTCAATCAACGTCTCAATACTGTGTGGTATCAACGAACTTGCGTCCCAAATACGTCATGGCAGAATTCTCATCACCTCTCTCGAAACGTGTCTGCAGCAGATGATGGCATAATATAATAATAATAATAATAATAATAATAATAATAATAATAATAGCGCGAATAATAATCATACATCTCAATCAACGTCTCAATACTGTGTGATACTCCTCAAAATCATCTCTGAAATCATTCGTCACCAAATATCATCAATTTTTCAAATCCTTTTATTTTAAGACAATTTTCCAAAATATTCTATTTTGGAAAAGTTTATGAAAACAATCAAATATTTCGAATATCAGAAAATTGCCTCAAAAATTCTTAATTTCCACAAAAGCCACAATTTTTATTTGAAATTACCATTTTCTACAAAATTGTGAAATATCCAAAATTTCATAACTCACCAATAACCATTTAAAACACAAATTTCATATTTATTCCAAATAAATATGAATTCCACTAAAATCACAAATACAGATAAAAATTCATATTCAATAGTCATTCAAATCATTGTATCGTATATTTAATAAGCATAATTTAAATGTGCAAGAAAATCCAATTGAAACCATTCAAATGCAATTCAATCATAATAGTATATAATCCCAAAATATTTAGAAAATAAATGCACTCACAAATCATATACGTGCTCCTGCTAGATCTCCGGTCCAGCTCTCAACTGTGCACGAACACCTGAAAACAATTCACCGAAAATTCTTTTAATTGCCGAAAAACTAGCCATAGACTCAGAAGAGTTATCTGAGTTCCTAATTACAAGATTTAAACACTAATTACTAAAATTACCCTTCAATTTTAGTAATTATGAAAATACCCTTTTCGGTTAAATACTTCAAAATTTTAGGATTCTTGACTTCTCCAAAATGAACCGAAATTGAACATTGGGCTATGTTCCTAAGACCTATAGGAACCTAATTGAGTGCCCAATTTCACTCAATTTCATTTTGAAGCAGTCCGATTCAATCTTGAATTCCCGCTTCAGATTGAAATTTGGGATTTTCCGTTTCAAGTCCATTTTCTACAAACTTTATACCGAAATGCAATTAAATATGCAAAGAACGAGAAATTACTTTCAATTTGGTGATTGCTCACAGGCAATGATCGGAATCGAACCCGGAAGATTGCACCTTGGCCAAGTTTGGGCGATTTCGAATCCGGCCAAAATTGGATCAAATTGACAGCACAGCTAGCTTGCCCATGATCCAAGGAATGCGTTGACACCGGTGGTGAGCACCCACTCGCCGCCATTCACCTCGTCCAGAAAAGATGAAGTATCGGCCAAAGATTGATTCTGACGGAGGTGTTAACGGTGAAGGAGGTAGAATGGGAGCCTCGGGTTAGCTTCATCGACACTAGAGGAAGCTTTCTGAAAGGGTGTTGCACCACCACTCATCGGCAATGGAGCAGATCGGCGACAGAGCGTGGAGGCGGAAGGCGGAGGTGCGTTCGGCACATCGGATGGTCGTCGGAGCTTGGTGAGATGTAGACTAGGTCGTTGGTGTAGTCTGGATCCCGTGGTAGTGGCTGTGTCGTGCCATTTGCTGGAAAACAGAGATGATCTTGGTGGAGGTGGTGACTGTCTCGAGTGGTTTTTCTGTCACTTTTGAGCCATTTTCTGATGTGTTTCGTTCGTTTTTAGGAATCAAAATTGGTACCAGGGTATAGATCGTCACACAAGCTTTCCAATGGTATTAAGAATGCGTCCTAACTCCACCGGATGAGAGAGATATGGTCGGTCAAAGTCAGCATTGGTACAATCACCTTCTCTCTCCTCTCACCAGCTCTCACGAGTAAACAAGGTGAATAGTGCCATCTGAAAAATGTGAGACCCACATTTAAAGACCCACAAGTGACTCATTTCAGTTGTTGACAACTATTGACAACTATAAAAGCATATTTATTTGAATTAAAGGGCTCAAAAGGTACTGAAATGCATCAATTACAGATTAAAAATAGTACAAATGAGTTTTAACTGATCCAGAATTTAAAATACAACTTTGATTGACCATAATTAAAAATCTAGAACTCTGATTTAGGCGTGCCGACAGTTTATGGACTCGTGGCAACGTCCTCTATACTAAGCTTGATAAGGCTTGAGTAAAAACATGCCCGAACAAAAAGTCAATATCAAGTCCCATATAGTCAACCTAGTCCAAATTCACAAAAAAAGAAAAGTGAGCGAAATTCGGGTCGTTACAAAGCAAGTATGCCCCCATCGTCTAGTGGCTCAGGACATCTCTCTTTCAAGGAGGCAGCGGGGATTTGACATCTCTGAACTAGCCAGATTAACCAACAAAAGTTAGCTTCAGTCATTATATATTGACAGAAGAAAAAGCCTCTGTAACGTTCAGACAGTAGTAAAAAGTCATAGCAAACGCTGCAGCTATATCTCACTATACAAATTGGATAGGTTGGAAAAGTCTTAGATCATAGACCTTTATAAGACCTTTTAGAATTTAAGAGATTAGTGAAATCCATTTTATAAGAAGAAGATAGAACAAAAAGCATAAGAAGAACACGAGGACCCACTTAATACATTTTTTCCTCTTTTTTTTGGATGATATTTTTCCTCACAAAGTCTCTGATTTATTTTTTTCTCTATTTTACCTTCTTTTCGTTTGTTTTTTTTGTTTGGTTTTTTGATCTTTTGCTTTCTCTCTCCACCTCTAATTTAAAGTATTTGTATAGAAGAGGAGAATTAAATAAAACATAATTAAATTTCAAATTGAATTTGAAATTTAGTTTTAATTTTTGATTTGAAAATAAATTTTATATTTTATATTTTCTTTCTATCTTGAAAACAAATAAAGAGATCAATTCTATTGAGTTAACTGATCTCCTTAGTATTATTTTTTCTTTTTATTTGTTCTTGTTTGGTTGCTAATAAAGCTTGAAATTGTTTTGAATTTTAGGTGAGTTGAGTACTGAAAAGTTGAAGTAGAAATGCTTATTTTAAAGGTGGATGTTACCATTGGTTGTATATAGTGATTGTTTGATCTTTTATTTAGTTTAAATGCTTATTGTTGCTAGGAATTGGAGGATTGAAGTACGGAATAGTAATTTTTGAGAATTTTGTGTCGAAATTTGTTAGTTTTAAAGGCTTTTGCCATGTGGTGTTGATGTTGAAGGGAAATATTGTTGCAATGTTATTCTATGTTTTCAAAGCTTGACTTTGAAGTTTATTTGGGTATATGAATTGTTACTTGTTATGGGTAATTGCCTTTTATTTTTGTAGAGTTTTTTAAAATGGTAAGTTTCATGATTTAAACCACTGAGTTCTAAAATGTGACAGTCTTAGCTATTTCAGATTATCAAAAATAAATTTCAATTAGAAATGGTAAGTGACTTAACGAACTTTTTGCATGTTATTAGATGGTAAGACACACATTTTTCACAATTTAGTTTTTTGATTAATCCAAAATTGTTTTTTATTGTTTTTTTATTAGTTTTCTGATCACGAATAGACTTTCTATTGGTTACCAAATTACCATTAATCATCATGGAAGAGAGATTATGATGTACTTTCTGTTCTTTGAGCATTGCATGTAACCAAACAATATTAATATCCCTATGCAAAAGCCAATTTATCTTAAGGCAATCATGTATACCTATTTCCTACTAATATGATCCAAATGGGCATGTGCTTCGACTTCCTTATGAAATAAAGAATCCAAAAACCCTTGAGAATAAATCTTGAACTGAACTACATCAACCTGTTGTTGTGCCTGCATAATTTCTTGCTGCATATTTCCAACAACCAAGACATTCCAAGCCTTTAGAACTGCTTTAACATTTTTAAGCCTTAATATTACACGAATGATTGCATTCCCACTAACCAACTGTAACCAAGCATTCTGCACCATACTAAAAAATTATTCCTGAAGCGTCCACCAAGATTGAAAACGGAATGACTTTGGCCTTGTAATAAATCACTAACCAAAGAAAGCAACATAAGTTTATGATACGAGTGGTGTCTCTGCAATTCATACGCTCCAAAGAATCCCATAAATCCAGAAACTTTTCATTGCAAACTACATGACCTATTTTACTTTCTATGTGGCCTGCTACTCCAAAAAGAGCCAAAATGTAAAGAACTCCTCACAAGAAAATATTTGCTACCTCTAAGGCCATAAAGAACTCTTCACAAGATATCCGAAGAGGACAAATATCGATATTTTTCATGGCCTCCTAAAATTGCAATAAAATTCCTTAGAACCAGCCAGGGATTATTCAAAGCAGCTGCCATAATATGTAAAAAAAAAATCCCACAAGCTTCTCTTGGTAGGGTACAAACACTAACATAAACAAAAGTTACCAAAAAAGTGTCTATAACAATAGTCACCTGCAGGGAACGAATAGAATTAATTCGCACAGCTGAAATTATAGAAAAGGCAAAAACCCAAACTGAAGGAATGTTATCATCATGATTATTTTGCACAAGAAGCCTGAGACCCAAAGTAGTCCAAAAAGAAAAATGCACCCATGAAAAATCCACCATAAGCTCCACCAAGTGCATCCCATTTGACATATATCCAAGAATCAACAAATTCAACTCTGCATTGTTCATAAAATTTTCATTTCTTCTTTTTCATCTTCAATTATTCAATAAATCTACAAGTAAAAATCCCACGTTTCATAGGCCTAAAATTCTTTCAAAAAATAATCGATCTTTTTCTGTTAATTGGTTTTGTCATGAAGAGTATAGGTTTTTGTCACCTCTCCAATTACCTATCCATTAGGTAGGATTTTTTTTGGCCCAATCACTTATTTATTGAGAATAAACCGATCCAATTCGAAGTTGTTGATGTTTTTACCAATTGATCATAGGAGAAAAATTATGACTCATTCTGATTAAGCACTTTTAATATTCATTTTGATTTTGTGCCCTTTATAAGATCACTTATGTACAAAACAAAATGATCGAAACATCTCTTTGTGTATTTGAATTCCCAATTCCTCTACATTTCCAATAGAATATCTTCATTGAGAAAGCTATTTAGAAGCCTCAGGCTTGTTTCGCCTAATCTTGGATGCCTTCGATACAGTAGTCCATTTTGGAGGCTGACCCACCTTCCTTTCACCATCGACCAATCTCTAGGAAGTACACTAGAGAGAGCTATGGAATCAATAACATTTGAAAGTTCAGTGTCAAGATTGACATGAAGCGAAATAGACACCTTTGCATAATCCGAAAACACAACAATCATAGATGGCAACTGACCATGCACTTCAGTGTCCTCCATGACCCTCTATCATGCATCATTAGACGTTTCCAAACTAGGCATTGATTTTATATCATCATTACCTTCCTTATCATTCTTATTTGAACCAACAATAATATCAGTTTCTATATTATCATCTTAAGTATCCAAAAGGTTTTCTATCCCCTGAAACTATTTCATGCACCGTGGTCACCGCCCATTACCACGTTAATTGTCAAAGGCCCTTTACTTCTAGACCTCGAATGAACCTTTTTTTTATCGTTCAAATTATATTTGTTGACATATGAGATAGCCATCTTCTTTGTCCCTAAAGCACGAAACTGAAGCATCGCATACTAACATAATGATATATGACACATATGTCAACAAATTCTCAAAAGAGATAAAAATTCTCACACCTGTGCTCCTACTCCAACATAATAAGTATCAGGGAAATGGCCAGATAAATCAATTTCAACTAAGACTGGTGTATAATGTCTAAAGTCCTTAAACAAGGTTTAATTGTCCATAAGTAGAGGTATTCCAATGGATCATGCCATATATGACAAAATCTCAGAATGCCAACAAATCCAACTTAGATCATAAAAGAAAATCCATATTTGAGCATTTGTACTCTTTTGAGTAGCTAAATCAAAATGAGGATCCCACTTCGAAACCTGAGTAAACCTGGTTTTAGGTTAATTGAACCCAAACCCCATACTCGTTTCTTTTATTCCTCTGTACGAAGAAAAAAAATGATAGAAACCCTTCCTTAGAGAGATAAAGAGTAAAGTTGGAATCTCTCAAAATGTGGCAAAATGTGTATGTAGCTATACTAACTTCCACAGTGAATCACCTTTAACCAAAATAACTCTGCTTATTAGAAAAAATTGGCAAAGATTAGCATGTTCTTCAAAAGCATTCACATCTACCTGCACAAAAAATTAATTAGCAAAGTGACATGCGACAGTGATGCTTGCTCACCTGCACCCACCGACACATACAAATGAACCCTCTCATTCTAACCTGCTGCTCAAATTATGTACTCTTTGCAATATCAACCTAAGATTTCTTAGCACCAACCGAGCCCACATAGCTAGCTAGAGTTGTTATTAATGCATTTAGAGGTGGGCACAATTCAGTTTGGTTCCATTTTTTATTGAAAAAGTAAACTGAACAAATTGGTAAATTAAGTTGTTATGAACAAATGATACGAGGCTCCAAAAGAAACCTTTTGAGAATCTTCAAATCACAAGTTCTATAAACTAATAAGGAAAACAAGAACAAAAATGTATATATTGAATATAGGGAACAAGAAGAAAGAAATTAAAGGATAGGTAGTTTGACCCATTGTTTAGAAAGATAGGAACCATAACTATAAGAAGTTTGACGCTTTGCTTATGGAAGAAGTAAAAACCAAAACTATATTTGAACACACAAGAATACAACTTGAATGCTCAAAGAATTGATAAAACTCAAGATAAATATTATTTCTCTCAAAGTTTAATAAAAATCACTATTCATAAAAATTGTCTCGAAACAAGCCAAAGGTTGCCTTTATATAGACTCCAATCTAATTACATAAGGAAACCAATAAATATGGAAACTAAATATTCTCCAAGGAATTATCCCTAGGAATGGGCAACAAGCAAGAATAAAAACCCTAATTTGATCCTAAAAGGTCACATGATAATCACGTGTCTTATTAACAACCAAAGAAATTTAAACAAATGTCAAAATATGGACCAAAATTTGACACTTGGACTAATGACATTGCCACATGGCCAACTAAGCTTCCCATGGCACCCTCATGTAGAGTGGGTTTCGCATGCTTCCCAACTCCAAATGGTGTAGATTTTCTTTTGGAACTCTTCATGATTGATCCTATTATTGGTTCTTTCAATTTCTTCATGCGTGGAAGCTCTTCTAATAAAACCATCAAAGCCTCTTTAAATTTTTTAGCCATACTCCTTGTAATTGGTCCTTCCGGAAGTTGGATTGGATCCTTGGCTATTTTATCATTCTCCCATTGTTCAAAAAGATTCGCCATCGAATCGTCACCTACATAAAAAAAGAAAGATCACTAAAGTTAAATGTAGCACTAACAGTATACTCACCGAGTAAATCAATCTTGTACGCATTGTCATTTATAGTCAAATATCATATCATATCAATATTCTTTTCCCAATCAAGATAAGTTTCAAGATCACTATTATCTTGAAAAGATGGCATATAAATCTTTATGTTGTTGAGATTTCCTTCCTCTCTTTTTGCTCTCCTTCTATTCCCCTCACTATCTCTTAAAGGATGGTCACTTTCTCCATCTTCAAACTCAGCATCAGTCTCCTTAGTCCACTTGCTATTCTTTCTCAAAGAAGAAGAAGCTTGTGGTATCTCTTTGATTTGTTCCATTCGTTCATTCATATGTTACATTAAATTAATCTTAACTGCGAACTGTTGTTTCATTGGTTGACATTTTAGCTTTCATCCATTCTTTCCAAGAACAAAAACTCAAGAAAGAAAACACACAAATCACTCAAATAAACTCACACAACAATGAAAGCAAAGAAATTTCCAAGAGGAAAAAAGAAAGAAAGTGTAACTTGTAGATCATATATAATTAAGGCAAAAGACAAGCAGAGAGAAAATAAATAGGACAAATAAAACGTACATTAGGAAGATTAAAGAAACAAAAACACTTAAAATAAATTAACTAGATAAAAATAAGGATCCAAAAGACAACTTAGGTAAAGAAAACCAATAAAAGAAAATCTCAATAAGTTAGCAACAATTCAACTAGAAAGAAAAAAAAAATCTATAGCATTAATTCAGGAAAGCAATCCCAGATAATATCCCTTGGCAGTTCGATATTTTTTTTAGGTGTCTTTTTTTCTTTATTCTTTTTTTGATTACCTTTTTTTTTATATGATTGCCTCTATTTTTGAATCACAAAAAATAAAAAAATAAAAAAGGAACAATTAAATGGAAAAGATAGGGGAGGGTGTGGATAGATGAAAGAAACACAAAAGGAATAAAAACAAAGAAATCAAACCTTGTTAGAACTTTTACTCTGATACCAAAATGATAAGGGGTTAAAAAAAAAAAAACCTTTGAGAACCTTCAAACCACAAGTCCCATAAATTAACAAAGAAAATAAGAACAATATATATATATATATATTGGATATAGAGAATAAGAAGAAAGAAATTAAATGATAGATAGTTTGACAAACTATCTAGAAAGATAAAAACCACAACTGTAAGAAGTTTGACCCTTTGCTTATGGAAGAAGCAAAAAACCAAAACTATATTTGAACACACAAGAACACAACTTGAATGCTCAAAGAATTGATAAAATTCAAGATAAATATTATTGCTTTCAAAATTCAAGAAAAATTGCTCTTCATAAAAATTGTCTCAAAACAAGCCTAAGGTTGTCTTTATATAGGCTCCAATCTAATTACATAAGAAACCCAATAAATATGGAAACTAAATATTTTCCAAGAAACTATATCTAGGAGTAGGCGGCAAGCAAGAATAAAAATCCTTATTTGATCCTAGAAGATCATATGTCTTATTAACAACCAATGAAATTAAAACAAGAGTCAAAATATAGATCAAAACATGACACTTGGACTAATAACATGACCACAAGGCCAACTAAGCTTTCTATTTGTGGAACCTTGAATTGTGCCATGTAGCACACTCATGTAGGGTGAGTTTCTCATGCTTTCCAACACCAAATGGTGTAGATTTTCTCTTGAAACTCTTCGTGATTGATCCTATTATTGGCTCTTTCAATTTTCTTCATGCATAGAAGCTCTTCTAAAAAAACCATGGAAAACCTCGTTAAATTTCTTAGCTATGCTCCTTGTAACTGGTCATTCTAGAAGTTTGATTGGATTATTGACTTCGTATCATGGCCTAACCAAACCGATTGAGGTATGAAAATTGAATTTTAATTGAACCGATTGGATCATTTTGGTTTTATTTTTTTTTGTTGGTTTGGGCCTGGTTTGGACCTATGTTTTGGGCTAGTATTTGAGCCTATCTATTATAATTTTTTAACCCCTTCTCATAGTTCATTGTACATTAATGTTATTAAGGTTGTTCATCAGTCAGTTTTGGTCAGTTAAAATAAATGGTCAGTTGTTTAGTTATGCATTGATTTTTTAAATCGGGTAAGCTATGTATAAAATCCTAAACTGGGCTATTTATTTTGGACTTTGTTTACTTTTTTGGGGTTTTGGGCTTTATATATAAAAAAGTTAAGGGAGTTGTCCTATCATAGCATAATTTTTATTTAATTTTCCAAATAATATTTTTTATTTGACAATGACATTGACATTTGACAGTTATCAAAGTACAATAAAAGTTAAAAATCACACATTCTCTCTCTTAGTCATTATTCAAAGGTCAAATCTCGTAGACAAGTAGAAAAAAATAAAAATATTTTGTTTATTTTGCCTTTCTCTCTTGTCTATTTATTTTTCTTGTTCTTATTCTTTATCATTTTTCACGAAATATTCGATTCAATCAGTTTTCGGTTGGTCGATTTTTGAATTTTCAATTTTGATGAACAACCCCCGCCATAACCATCATACATTCAATTTTAACCATTTCACGCATTCAATTTTAACCATCTCACACATAATTACATATACATATAATTATACGTTACCATCCAACATTAATTATACATTACCATATAATTACCCCTAGTTTGGCATTTTACACCATAAAATAAAATTCTACTCATAAGAAGTAAGAACAATAATTACAAATCATCTAATCAAAAGAGAAAATAGAAATTATGTGGAACCCTAAGATTAAAGAATCTGAAACCCCAAAATACACAAGAAATATTGAACAATAATTGAAAACAAGAATCCGCCCTACCAAACCCTTAGATAACTTGTATCTAAAAACGTGGGTTAGAATGCTAGGGGAAAGAGAAAAATAATCTCCACAAAGTATTTTTACTTTGATAAGAGAATTCAACTTCTAATGCAACAAGAAGAATAAATTGATTCCTCACCTTGCAAGAACACTCCTGGAAGCAATAAGAAAATTAATTCTTTCAATTGATTAAAAACTAAAATCTATATTATCTCTTACAAAGGAATTGATCCCCCTTTATATGATTAGGGTTAGATCAAAAAACAATCTAGACCATTAATTATTAAGAAAGTAATCCTAAGGCTGAAAACTAACCCTAAATAAATAAAATACGAAAATAGTAAAAATAACAAAACTGCAATTGTAATCCAAAAATAGCTAAATTACGAAACTGCCATTATAATCCGAAAATAGCTAAAATTGCAAAACTACCATTATAAAATGCTTATTTTTAAAATGATGTCGTTTCATCTCCGCAACTCCCAAGTATCATTACCACCTCCATCCCTTGCTTGGATATCATGCTTAAATCATCATTAGGCCTCGGAAAAGTGCTCAAATCATTTGGAAACTTGAATTAATATTCATCCATAATTATCTTCACAAATTCAGGCATTCTCTCTTTGATCTTCTTTGTTTGAGAACGCGTCACTGGTCCATTTGGTAAGATGATGTCATCCTATTTTTCTCCAATGCTAGAATATGGCTCTATGATGCCTGCATCATTCCCTCCTTTTTCAAAAAGATTCATCCTCGAATCTGAATCCATATTGAAAGGAAAAATATCAGAAACATTGAAAGTAGCAGACTCATTGTACTCACCCTGAAGGGTGATTTTGTATGCGTTGTCATTGACTCTATCAAGCACTTGAAACAAATCATCTCCTCTAGCATCCAGCTTCGTTTTCCTAAGGTTAGGAAACATTTTCTTCCTTAAATGTACCCAAACCCAATCTTCTGGTTTTGAATATCCTCCACGTGTCATCCCAAAAAACTTTCTCAAAGGGACTTAAAAATTCCAAATCCTTATCATATTTAATAGTTCTAGGCACTCCACGCAATTTTGATTTCTCATCAAAGTCCTGCAATAAAGAGACAAAAACACTAGGCAAATCAGGGTTAAGGTTAGTTTCACAAATCAAAACCTCTCGAAACCTCACTAACAATATTGCTTTCTTGCCTAAAAATGCACTATTGACTTCTCTATCTTTTGTATTAAAACTCTTTTTATTTTCACTCTTTTCACTTTTCTCTATTGCACTTTCCTCTTTATTTTTCTTACTAGTACAATCACTCACCATTGGGCCTTTATTTATATTATTTTCACTCTTGGCCTCTTTACACTCAATTTTTTTATTTGCCTCACTTCTCAAATCCCTATGTGAACCTTTGGATAGTTTCAATTGTTCAAGATACACATCCATTGGAGATAAAGGTGCAAGTGTGACTTTCTTTTCATTATGCTCATGTCTCCTAGCTCTTGGTTCCTCCCTCCTTGGACGTCTCCTCATGGAATGATTTGAGACTTCATGATCTTTAGAACCCGATGGCTCTATATCTCTAGTTCGCAAACCATCTCTCCTTGGGTTATTTGTGGCGGTCATAAATACTTCACTTACCTTATCATTTAGCTCATCCATCTTCTTGTTCAACCTCCGAAATTCTCCTTTAAAGGATTTGTAAAAGAACTCCATGTCCGGTGTCATCTTCTTTTCGAGCTCTTCCTCATAATGATCAGCTTCTTTTTCTTTTCTTCTTGACATCTTAATTTTTACAAGACAAGATTAATAAAAGAAAATTCTTACTTCTCTCCCTCATGTGTTTCACTATTTTTAATGGTAACTACGCTCGTGTTTCACACAATTTTGGCTTTTACCCTCAATGTGCTCACCACTCAAGCCTTTTACCACTCACAATCTCTAGAATCAAGTTGCACTTTAGAGTTAAACACAACACATCAAAGCAAGAAAAACAAATAATAATTATCACAATCTCAAAACCTAAACAAAGAAAGAAAGTAGATCAAAAGAAAAGCAAAATAATAACTAGAGTAATGGAAAGCAAAGATTACCCTAAGTAAAAAGAAAAAATAAATAAAATTCAGATTTTTTTTTTGAGATGCCTTGCTGACAGACCCGCCTAGGTGTGACCTCAAGTGTGACCCCAAGCGCCTGGTAATGCGATTAGGGTTTTTTTTTAACTTCTTTTCTTTTTAAATAAAAAAACCAAATCAACAAGATAAAAATAAAACGCACAGATCAAACACAACCTTTTTTTTTTTTTTTGGGAATCAAAATATTATGAACAAATAACACAAAGAAATTGAAAACAAAGATATATAGGTACTTATCTCAACCAATGCTCTGATACCAATTGATGCGGAACTAATACGGGCATAATAATGCCATATTCTACCATTTGAGCAAAAGATGAATGATACGGGCATAATAATGTCATATTTACCATTGGAGCAAAAGATGATGTTTTAAGCATGATGTCCAAGCAAGGAATGAAGGTGGTAATGCTGCTCGGGAGTTGCAAAGACGAAACGACGTAATTTTAGCTATTTTCGGATTAGAATGGCAGTTTCGTAATTTAGCTATTTTCGGATTATAATGGCAGTTTCGTAATTATTGCTATTTCCAAATTATAATGGCAGTTTTGTAATTATTTCTATTTTCGGATTATTTTTATTTAGGGTTAGTTTTTAGCCTTAGGATTACTTTCCTAATTATTTTATGGTCTAGATTGATTCTTAACCTAACCATAATATCTATATAAAAGGGGGTTACTAGCTTGTAAAAACAACTTTGATTATTGATTATTGAGAATCTATTCTTGTTTTCAACTAGACTTGTGTGTTCCAAGAGATGATAGTCCTTCTTCTACTTGTTGCATTTGGGAATTGATCTTTTTATCAAAGGTATTTACTTTGTGGCGAATTTCAATTTCATTCTTTGTCTTCTAATTAGTGTTGCTAGCTACAATTGTTATCTAGAGGTGCTATAGGGCGGGTTTTTACCTAGGGTTTATTCCATATCATCTTGTGTGTTGGGATTACATTTTCTTTAGCTTGGGGTTCCGCATCATTTGGTATCAGAGCAAGGCCAAGATAAATTCCTATTTATCTTGTTCTTTGTTTTTCTTTTTGGAGTCTTTGATTAGCTTGTTGTTTTCGCATTTTTTTTTCTTTTGTTCTTGAGTTCTTTGTGTTCTTCATCGTTCTTGGTGTTTTAGTACCAAAAAAAAAAAAACAAAAAAAGAGGAATCTGATTATATATACAAAAAAAAAAAAGGAATTGAAAGTTGGAATATTGAGATTGGTTGCTTAAATATTAGGAAAGTTACTTATTCCTAATTGATTTTTGATTTTTATTATTCCATATTTCCTACTTTCCTAATTTATTTGTTTCCTATTCTCATAGTTTCTTATTTTCTTACTTTCCTATTCTTAATTTAATTTGTTTCCTATTCTCATAGTTTTTTATTTTCATACTTTCCTATTCTAAATTTGTTTAGTTTCCTATTCTCATTGTGTTAATTTCATAGAGTAATTATTATTTGTTTCATTACTCTTTTGTTCTTTTTTTTTTCTTTGTGCCAATTTTGCTCTAGAATTGAACTTGCTTTTATTGTTAGGTTTTAATTTTGAAATTTGCTACTTTAGTTTTATATTTTTGTTTAAGATAATTGGTTCTGAAGTGCAACTGGGTGAACAAGACTTGAGTGGTAAAAGGCTTGAGTGGTGAGCATATAGAGGGTAAAAGCCAAATTTGAGTGAAACACGAGGGTTTACAATTTTTTTGAGTTAAACACGTAAGGGAGTGTGTAAGAATGTCTAAAAGAGATGGAAAAGGAGTTTCTACTTCGGAAGAAGAGCAAGTGGCAACACCGGATCCAAAGCTCTTACGACAATCTTTGGAGGGTGAGTATAGAAGGATGGAAGAGAGATTGACTTCTAGGATGGAAGAAACATTGAAATCTAGGATGGATGAGATGATGGAGCAAATGAGGGAGATGACCATGGCTATGTCCAATAATACTAGAAGGGAGGGAACACGACACATGAGACAAGAAGTAAATGTTTCCGATGAAGAAGAGTATGAAGTTCAAACGGTAAGGAGAAGACTTAGGAGAGAGGAGCCAAGAGGAGGAAGGGATGACAACCTAAGTTCCATTAAGATGCACATTCCACCATTCAAGGGAAGAAGTGATGCCGCGGCATACTTGGAATGGGAAAAGATGGTAGAGTTAATATTTGATTGTCACAATTACTGTGAGGAGAAAAATGTTAAACTAGCCGCAGTGGAGTTTACCGACTATGCTCTAGTTTGGTGGAAGCAACTTATACAATCAAGGAGGATGTATAGAGAAGACCCGATCTCAACTTGGGATGAGATGAAGAGAATTATGAGGAAGAGGTTTGTACCATCTTATTACTATAGACTTCATCAAAAGTTGCAGAGACTCACACTAGGGTCTATGTCCGTAGAGGAGTATTACAAAGAGATGAAGGTGGATGAGCTAAATGATAACGTAAGTGAAGTATTTATGACTGCCACAAATAACCTAGGGAGAGATGGTTTGCGAACTAGAGATATCGAGCCAACGGGTTCCGATGATAATGAAGTCTCAAATCATTCCATGAGGAGATGCACATGAAGGGAGGAACCAAGGGCTAGGAGGCATGAACATAATGAAAAGAAAGTCACACTTGCACCTTTATCTCCAATGGAGGTGTATTTTGAACAATTGAAATTATCCAAAAGTACACATGGAGATTTGGGAACTGAGACAAATAAAAAAATTGAGTGTAAAGAGGCCAAAAGTGAAAATATTATAAATAAAGGCCCAATGGTGAGTGATTGCACTAGTAAGAAAAATAAAGAGGAAAGTGCAATAGAAAAAAGTGAGATGAGTGAAAATAAAAAGAGTTTAAATGCAAAAGAGAGAGAAGTAAGTAATGCGTTCTTAGGCAAGAAAACAATATTATTAGTGAGGTTTCAAGAAGTTTTGCTTTGTGAAACTAACCTTAACCCCGATTTGCCTAGTGTTTTTGTCTCTTTATTGCAGGACTTTGATGAGAAATCAAAATTGCATGGAGTGCCTAGAACTATTAAATATGATAGGGATATGGTATTTTTGAGTCCCTTTGGGAAAGTTTTATGGGATGACTCGTGGAGGATATTCAAACCAGGTGATTGGGTTTGGGTATATTTAAGGAAGAAAATGTTTTTCAACTTTAGGAAGTCTAAGTTGGATGCTAGAGGCAATGGACCTATTCAAGTGCTTGAAAGAGAAAAGGACAATGCATACAAAATCGCCCTTCAGGGTGAGTACAATGAGTCCACTATTTTTAATGTTTCTGATATTTGTCCTTTCGATATGGATTCAGATTCGAGGACGAATCTTTTTGAAGAGGAAGGGAATGATACGGGCATAATAATGCCATATTCTACCATTGGAGCAAAAGATGATGTTTTAAGCCTGATGTCCAAGCAAGGAATGAAGGTGATAATGCTGCTCGGGAGTTGCAAAGACGAAACGACATAATTTTAGCTATTTTCGGATTATAATGGCAGTTTCGTAATTATTGCTATTTCCAAATTATAATGGCAGTTTTCTAATTATTTTTATTTTTGGATTATTTTTATTTAGGGTTAGTTTTTAGCCTTAGGATTACTTTCCTAATTATTTTATGGTCTAGATTGATTTTTAACCTAACCCTAATATCTATATAAAGGGGGGTTACTAGCTTGTAAAAACAACTTTGATTATTGATTATTGAGAATCTATTCTTGTTTTCAACAAGACTTATGTGTTCCAAGAGAGGATAGTTCTTCTTCTACTTGTTGCATTTGGGAATTGATCTTCTTATAAAAGATATTTACTTTGTGGCGAATTTCAATTTCATTCTTTGCCTTCTAATTAGTGTTGCTAGATACAATTGTTATCTAGAGGTGCTATAGGGCGGGTTTTTACCTAGGGTTTGTTCCATATCATCTTGTGTGTTGGGATTACAGTTTTTTTAAGCTTGGGGTTCCGCATCAGGAACCCTAAGATTAAAGAATCTGAAATCCCAAAACACACAAGAAATATTGAACAATAATTGGAAACAAAAACCCGCCCTACCAAACCCTTAGATAACTTGTATCTAAAAACATGGATTAGAAGGTTAGGGAAAGAGAAGAATAATGTCCACAAAGTATTTCTACTTTGATAAGAGAATTCAACTCCTAATGCAATAAGAAGAAGAAATTGATTCCTCACTTTGCAAGAATACTCTTATGAGCAATAAGAAAATTAATTCTTTCAATTGATTGAAAACTAAAATCTATATTATCTCTTACAAAGGAATTGATCCCCCTTTATATAAGGATTATAGTTAGATCAAGAAACAATCTAGACCATTAAATATTAAGAAAGTAATCCTAAGGCTGAAAACTAACCCTAAATAAATAAAATACGAAAATAGTAAAAATTACAAAACTGCCATTGTAATCCGAAAATAGCTAAATTACAAAACTGCTATTTTAATCCGAAAATAACTAAAATTACAAAAAATGCCATTATAAAATGTTTATTTTTAAAATGATGTCATTTCAACTCCGCGACTCCCGAGCATCATTACCACATTCATCCCTTGCTTGGACATCATGCATAAATCATCATTAAGCCTCATAAAAGTGTTCAAATAATTTGGAAACTTGAATTGATATTCATCCATAATTATCTTCACAAATCCAGACATTCTCTCTTTGATCTTCTTTGCTCGAGAACAAGTCACTGGTCCACTTGGTAAGATGATGTCATCCTCTTTTGCTCCAATGCTAGAACATGACTCTATGATGTCTGTATCAAGAAATAAAAAAACTATTGTGTTTAAGAGTTGCAAATTGCAAATACCCAATTAGTGTTCTTACAAAAAAGAGAAAAATCAAAATAAATTGTGAAAGTAAAAATGAAAAACAACAAACACAATAAAAAAAATTGCTTGAGAGTTGCAAATTGCAAAACTAAGACCCCTAAAAAAGAGAGAAAAAAATCAAAATGAATAGTGAAAGTAAAATTGAAAACATCAAACGCAATAAAACAATATACAATATCATTTAAATCCATATGTGCATTTAACAATCCATTTGGCAGTCTATATTATTTGGCGTAACTCTATTAATGATAACAAATAGTAGATTTGATAAGTACAATGAAGTAATAAATTAGCAATATATTAATTAAAAATCAAATAAACTTATTGCATATTTGCATCCAACTTGTCATAGAATTCCACGTCTTCTAAAAAGAATATGTCAACATGTGGAGAAGCTTTAAGCCAACATATTAATATCTCCACCATCTTAGCAGTTAAGAAACTCCTAAAAGAATCAAGTATCCGTTCTTTAGAGCTAAAATCACTCTCAAAATCCACAGTAGATACTTGAAATAGGCACACATCCTTTGCAAGCTTTTCCAAGATAGGGTATTTGACACTATTTATCCTCCTCCAATTCAAAATGTAAAAATCCTTAACTATTCCAGATTCACAAAGGTCCATTAAATATCTATCAACACCATTTTTTATGTCATTGCCTTTAGTTTGTTCTTTCTTTTCCAAATAGGTTGTCCAAACCTTATCACCATATTTAGCTTGTTCCAAACCACTATCCAAACTAGTTGTAGTAACATCTAAATCAGAAATGCTTGAGACTTAAATACTACTATCTAAAGTTTATTTATTTATTTTTTTCCATATAACACTCAAAAAGATGAATTAAAGTTTCCTTCAACCCATTTGTTTATTCATTAACTTTCACTCCATCATTCTCATAAAAGCATGCCATAACTAAATGAAACATATATGACTTATACCTTTGGTCAAGCACTGCTATAATAAAAAATAATTTATTGACATTTCCATGGAAACCCAATGTTTATCATACTTTTCTCTCATTATTTTGCCATATCATGCAAATGAGAATCCCCATTAACAAAAGAAATCATACAATTGGTTTTGAATTGAAGAAACACTATGGAAATAAATATTGGAAGTAACTTGTATTGAAACACTAAGTTTCAAAATCACATCATGAAAACATTTCATAAAAGCAACAAAAGCTTTGGCATCATCCCAATGCCAAGCTTTAGGAGGTCCAACCCTGGTTTTACCACTATCATCATTTTCAAAGTTAGAACTAAAATGACCATCCTCCTCATCCAACCTTTCAAAGGCTTTTTGAAATTTCAAAGCCAACTCCAACATCATGTATGGGGAGTTCTATCTAGTTGGAACATCCAAAACTACTAAAGCATTGCTTTTAATTTTATTTTTTGGTTTATACATTCCTTAAATTTTTGTAACCCAAAAGGAGAAGGTCTAACATATCTCATCGAATTACGAATACTTTCAATTCACATACAATCAAGTTAATAATATATGCACTACATCCAACATAAAAAAAAATTTACCATCCAAAACACAACTTTTCCAATTTATCATCTTCCTTGTAAGATAAGTAACAACGTGATTATTTACATTTGCATTATGAAATGTTACTGTAAACACTTTTTGAAGACCCCAATCATACAAACAAATCTTAATTACCTTCCTGACTATCTCTCCTTTATAGTTAGGAACCATATAAAAGTTCAATAATCTTTATGAAACATCCTATCATCATTAATTTTTAAAGTTAGAAGCATAATCTTGACCACAGTGTACGCTTCACATCTAGGGTCATCAAATCAATGTCAACCTTTTTGAAAAACTGATCCCTGAGCTCTGAAGGTCAATGGATGGTGATTTTGGAGTTTGAGAATGAGCATTTACATATGGTGGGGAGTTGAATTCAGATCTATCAATCTAAACTAAGGAAAAAAAGTTTAATTAAAGTATAAACAAAACATACATGCAAAAAAAAATAATAATAATATTACCCAGCTAAATTACCAACCACACTAAATAACCAGCCAACTAAATGGAAATTAAAATAGCAAGCTAAATCACATAAATAAATCAATTCATAGAAACCAGCCAGCTAAACAATAAATATTGACATGTAAAATTTTGAAACTCAAACTCAGAAACACTAATGCAAATTTTACCCAAAAAATGAAAATATTTGCAAATAAAAACTTACACTCTGAAACACTAATGAAACTCATAGAAACACTAATGAAAATAAATATATGAAAATGAAAACTCATAAAGCACTCACATAAATACTCACATCAACACTAATGCAGAGTCATAGAAACATTCACATAAACAATTAGGTTTCGAATGCCAACGAACAATTAAGGGCTGATTAGGGCTCCAATTTTCTTTATTGTATTTCGATTTTTGAATAGCTAAGGATCACTAGCTTTTGAAATTGTGTTTATGTAGAATTGAAGAAAAGCTCGAGAAATGAGATAGTTAAGAGTTTCCAAGAGAAAATATCAAAGCTATGGCTCAATTAAGGCTCCAATTTGAGAGGGAAATGAGAGAGTTTTTTAGAGTGAGAGTGAAATTTGAGACTTGAGAGAGAGAAATACAATTTGACTTGGGTGAGACGCCACGGTCTTAGGCTTAGATGCAGTGGTTCATTGCCAAAGTGAGAAAGGACAACATGAGCAGTGAGGTCAGAAAGTGAGAGCAGCGAGCCTGAAAGGCTCGGAGGGGAAAATTTTAACAAATCAACGGCTGAGATTTCACCAAGGAGGAGTGATATGGTGAAACCATAAAGGGTTATATAGGCAGTATAGTTTGACCATTTAAAAAACTTGTGTAGTAAGCGTGGACCAAATCGAACTGCTATTTTCTCATATAGTGATAATCGAATTGAACTGTCGAAGTAGACTTACCCAAACCAAACCAGGTGGTTCGATTTGGGTTGATCGTTTTTTTAAATTATTTGGTAAAATGCCCACTTTTAGCCATTGATTTCAGGTAACATCACATGGCCAAAAAAAAGACATGTTATCGCTGAAGCCCTAACTTAAAATATTATCGAAAAAAGAAAATTCAGAACCCTAGCTATCATTAGGAAAAAAGAACCTTAAGCGCTTCGCGAGCAATTATTATATTTTATCTCCTATCTTATTTTAATAGTACATTTTGAAATGTTATTTTTATTTTTAAGATTCAATTGTAAAAAAGTTTGGA
This sequence comes from Ochetophila trinervis, assembly GCA_003254975.1. NCBI lineage: Eukaryota > Viridiplantae > Streptophyta > Magnoliopsida > Rosales > Rhamnaceae > Ochetophila > Ochetophila trinervis. The sequence continues at coordinate 35,428 of QANX01003418.1, forward strand.
CAAGTTTATCCAACAAATTATAATTTCTCAATAAATATTTAAAAGAAAAACAACACAATTGAAGTAATCCCAAAACCATCTAAATTGATGTGATAAAAACAAATGTGTTTTAATTTATTTTGAAAGATGTAAGAAGAAGCAACACATCATGAATATAATTTTTATTCACTAAAAAAAACATAGTAAATATAGTTTTTATTCACTAAAAAAAATCATGAATATAGTTTTGTACTCATGGAGAGAGCTACGACCTTCAACAAGTTACATAAGTCATATCTTGAGGCCCCACTTACGACCTTAAACAATTTAGCAACCCTAACGAAGATATGCAAACTTGAAAACAAAGAAGGTTTCAAATTATAATTACACAGAAAAAAAAAAATGCAAAATCCCACATTTCAAAATTCAACAACAGGAGAGGAACTGAAAATAAAAGAGAGGGCAATATCGTGATTATCCACCCACCAGAAAGCACAACCGGAGTGCTTAAAAAAAAAAAAAATGTAAAATGCCCAAGCAACCGGCTCGTCTTTACTTGTCATTACACAAAAGCCTTCCTTCTCACTGCTCCTTCTCTTCACCGTTCACTCATTCGCCGTTCACCATATCTGAAGCACCCATACGCTGTTCACCAGGCAAATTTCTTTCTTAATTTCTCTATTATGTCTTATTTGTTTCTCACTAATTGTTTTTTTTTCTTCAACAATTATAATGTTTCCTGATTCGTAATGTTTGATTCCTAGATATCAATTTTGATCAAAGACTTTTGAAGATTTCGCTTTCTGTTTTCTCTTCCTGACCCATTTTCTTGTTGTTGGAAATTGTTTTCTGGTACTTCCAAACTCTTAAGGCTGTTCTTTTTTTTTTTTTGGTATCCTCAAAGCTCCTCTCTCACATAAGCATCTTCCTCCGTTCGCCATGACGCTTCTCTTTAGAGCTTTCCCTCTCATACCCTTCCGCCCCAAACCCCCATTCTCTCTCTCTTTCCACGCATTTCTCAAACCCTTTTTCCGAAACCCACTTCCACCTTTAGACACAACTCTTTTCTCTGCCTTCGCTTCTGCTTCTTCTTCATCCCCTACCCCATCAACTCCTTCTTCTTCCACTGAAACCCTTTTTCCCACTTCCAATCTCTCAGTTCCCCTCAAGGACACGCTTACTTGGGTCAGCCGAACCGGTTTCTGCGGCCAATTGTCTGTTGACGACGTGGGCAAACGGGTCCGTCTTTGCGGGTGGGTTGCTCTCCATCGGGTCCATGGTGGCCTCACTTTTCTCAACCTTAGAGACCACACCGGCTCTATCCAGGTTTATTGGAATTTTTGGGGAAAATCTTTCAATTTTTTTATTTATTATTTTTTCCCCCTGAGAAATGGCAAAACCAGTTCTGTTTCTGGTCTTATTGATCTCTATTTATTAATAATTTTTTTTTGGGTTAAATTCTAAGGTCACAACCCTTCCCGACGAGTTTCCCGATGCCTATTCTACTATTAACAACTTGAGGCTTGAGTATGTGATTGCCGTGGAAGGTGTTGTGAGGTCGCGGCCGAGCGAGTCAATCAATAAGAAAATGAAAACCGGGTTTATAGAGGTCTAAATATTCCTATATACAATAATCTTTTTATTTATTCACTTTTTATTTCAATCTCAATTTGCTTTTGGATTTCTTTACTTTTGGCAGATTGCAGCTGAGCAAGTTCAAGTCCTGAATAGTGTGAAATCGAAGTTGCCATTCTTGGTTACCACTGCAGATGATGCAAAAGATTCTGTTAAAGAGGAGATCCGTTTAAGGTATTTTAGCTTGGCATGACTCTGTTCATCTAATGTTTATGGTTTCTGTCAAAGATTAACAGTTATTAATATTAAACAAATATTTTAAATGTGGGTGTAATTAATATTGCAAAGTAGGAAGTGATTTTTGAAGGAGTACAATGCTTCAACTCTATATACCTTTTTGTCGGATATGGTTTCCCAAATGTACCTATATCTCTATAGCTTTATTCCAAACTTATTTTTTTATTTTTTCTGTTTAATATTCAGTTTGATTGAGATTCTTGATACCAGTATGTGTTTGGTTTTCTTTTTAATGGATAGTTCTTCAAGCTGTATTAGATTGTAGTCTTTTTTTTTTTGGGTATCTCTTGGAGCTTTATTAATCTGAATTATCAGATATATTTTGATAGATATCGGTGTCTTGATCTACGCCGCCAACAAATGAATTTCAACATAATGCTTCGTCATAAAGTTGTAAAACTCATTCGAAGATATCTAGAGGATGTACATGACTTTGTTGAGGTACTAAATTGTAAATTGTCTGCTATTCATTGAATGTAATAAATTATCCTCTTTTCTCCAAAATGATAAATAAGTTCTTAATTATTTTGATTCTTATTTTTGCTCATGGTTATAAGTTAGATTGAGACTCCAATACTCTCTAGATCCACTCCTGAAGGTGCCCGTGATTATTTGGTGCCGTCAAGGATTCAGGTACTTTATTGAGCTCCCATTTATTCTGAATCTTCTCTTTTGTCTGATCTCCCTAACTCACAAATTTTGTGATCCAATTGCTTTGGATTTGCTCCTAAAGTGTATATGTGTTCATCGCATGTCTATTGTTGATCTCTAAAGTTCAATTATGCTTATCAACTAAAGTTCTGGTTGAACTTTAAATTTCAAAATTCCTCTAATATAATATTTTGGAGAACATGTAAAGGTACTGCTTAAGTGCTTTCAGATTCATTTTAATTTTAAATGGTATAATGCGCTTTTTCTAATCTTCAGTTTTTATAGAGCTTTAAAACTTACCCAGCAAGTGGATTCACCTTTTAGCTAAACATATCAACTGCAAATTTGGAATATATTGTTCCTTTTTTAGATGCATTAAGAATCGAGAAATATATCTATTAAACATTGGTTTGTTGTAGCACAATTTGTTAGGAGCTCTTACTCTATAACACTTCCTGTGACTAGTTAATTTAATCTGCGCATGCAGATCTGATTCACTCTACTGTTTAAATTCAAGCCAGGAGCATTTTATGCTTTGCCTCAAAGTCCGCAATTGTTCAAGCAAATGTTAATGGTTTCTGGTTTTGATAAATACTACCAAATTGCTAGGTAAGCTTGCACAAACTTGCTTAATGAGCTTGTTTTGTTTCTAGTACTAATAGATTTGTCTTAGATGTGACCTGAGCTTCCTCTTTCCCTCCAATAAACTCATTGCTACATATAGCGTGTAATTATGGTTCTGTCATTCTTTTGTTTTTTCTTCCTCCCAAGATTAAAATTGAATTCATCTAGTTAGCATATTAAGTGTGCTTTCATTAATCAGAAATGCAAGATAGTATTTTGAGTTTTGTGATTTTAATTTTTTGGTGGAGAGTCAGAAGACTCTATCTTTATTCATACGTTGAATTGTACAATTTTGATTCATTCTTATCTTATTTTTTGAAGATGCTTCCGGGATGAAGATTTGAGAGCGGATAGACAACCTGAATTCACGCAGCTTGATATGGAACTTGCTTTCACTCCTTTGGAGGACATGCTGAGGCTCAATGAGGAATTAATGAGAAAGGTTGGTCCTTTTGGCTTATGGTAAAATGAAAGACCTCTTGGCCTCTTTTTGTGCTTTTATGGTTATAATGTGAAAATAATTTGTATGATGGCATTATACCATCTCTTGAGCCTAATTGTAATGTCACAGTTAAATCTAATATGCAAGCCTTTGCTTCCTCATTATAAATTCTAATCTTCTATTTTGAACAGTCTCCAATCCCACTCCTCAAAAACAGCAATTATGTTGCATTCTTGTTTCATTTTTCGAATAATAAATAAATTAATCTTGGTTTTTCATAGTTTTATTAAACAATATATCATGCTAATGAACCAAGTGAGGATCTTTGATACCCCCAAAAGACTGGAGATATCTTAATTATAAGGTTTTAATTGCTATAGCTTTTGTTTTTTTTTTTTTTTTTTGTTTGGGCAATTTCAGTCGGTGTATCATTAGTTGAGGGCTTTAATATTTTAAATTCCGCATGTTGTTGTGAATAGGTCTAGCATCTATTCGATATCTGCATATTTCTGATTGTGATTTGAAATTTATCTTTTACAGGTTTTTCTAGAGATTAAAGGTATACATCTACCAAACCCTTTCCCTAGGCTTACATATGCTGAGGCAATGAGTCGGTATGGTTCAGACAGGCCAGATACTAGATTTGATCTTGAGTTACAAGACGTAATCATCTCTCTCCACTTCTAAATTTAGAATTATAGTTATTTTATATAGCATATCTAGACGATCAAGATCTAAGTTAGTAGAGAACTCATAGAATTGTATTGGATTTTTTAGAAAACAAATACTTTTAATGAGTGGTTGTTAAGAGCGGTATCTATTGGACACCAGGTGTCCTATATTTTTGCAGATTCCCCATTCAGGGTTTTTTCAGATACGTTGAGAAATGGGGGAATTATCAAAGTGCTATGTGTGCCCTCAGGTGCTAAAAGCTATTCAAATACTGCTCTCAAGAAAGGTGACATTTACAATGAAGCACTCAAATCTGGAGCAAAAGGCTTACCTTTCCTGAAGGTCTTAAATGATGGTAAAAAAGTGGTTATGTTTTTCTGTTTATGAAGGTGAAGAGATATTGAGATGCAGTATTTAATTATTGATGCTTTCAAATTTTACTTGTAGGAGAACTGGAGGGAATTCCTGCATTAGTATCTAGTTTTGATCTAACAAAAAAAGAGATATTGCTCAGGCATTGCTCTGCAAGACCAGGAGATCTTCTCTTGTTTGCAGTGGGCCATCATGGATCAGTTAATAAAACGCTGGATCGACTTAGGTTATTTGTAGCACATGAGCTTGGTTTGGTTGACAAAGTGAGCATCAACCTTCTTTTTATATAAATGAATTTCATTTCAACTTTTCTTATTTTCTGATTGTTATTTTTATGTCTATTGTTTCTAATATTTTAGTCCAGGCATTCAATTCTATGGGTGACTGATTTCCCAATGTTTGAGTGGAATGAGTTGGAGCAGAGGCTTGAGGTCTGTCTCTTGTTGGATTTTCTTTTTTGTAATTCAAGTGAACAAGTTTTATTGTATTTTATTCATGTTATTCTTTCTTTGATTTGTTGTAAAAGTTTTGGCAGTTACTTGACATGTTAATTTTATTTGAGATTTTAAAGAAATAAGATCACTTTTTATTTTTATGGATTTATTATTGTTGTTGTTGTTGTTGTTGTTAATTTATGTTCAAATGTTGATGGAACTAATACCACGTCTTATTCTTTATAGCATTTTTGGATTTTTATTTATATGTTATTAATATAGTTAGTGTTTTGCAGGCCTTGCATCATCCCTTCACTGCTCCAAATCCTGAAGACATGAATGATCTTTCATCTGCTCGTGCCTTAGCTTATGACCTGGTTTACAATGGAGTAGAGGTATTTCTTTGTTTGTTAGCCCTTGGGCAACTGAGAGCCTGAAACATTTAGTAATGCTAAATACTTTCTCCGAATATATATTTATTTATTTTTTTCCTGTATGGTGCTGTTAGATTGGTGGGGGAAGTTTGAGAATTTATAAACGAGAGGTCCAACAAAAGGTTTTGGAGATTGTTGGGATCTCCTCTAAAGAGGTGAGCAGAGCCCCATTTAATTTGCAATTTATAGTTTGGACTCTATCGCTAGTGTTGTTTGGTTTTACATGGTCCCTTAATTGTGGCATCTACTGCAATTATATTTTGTGGAGCTGGAGACTGCTTGCAATAAAGGTTATATTTTTAATAGAGTTATTTGCATCTTTTATGCTTTGATGTATAAAGCATTGTATTTAGTGGGTCAAAAGAATTCTGTTTTAGATATTGTTGTGCAATATTTCATTGGTTATAGTCATTACCATCCTTTAAACCGTAATGGTAATCATTCAGGATTATGGAAGAAGGTCAAATTAGTTGTTGTAATTGACAAAGGATAATATGCATGGTCAACTTAGTATAAATATATTGTTCTGGTTTAGCCTATATTATGCTTGTGAATTTTTCAATATGTATTTAAGTTTGGCTTATGAGTCCTAAATCTTCTGTTGGGAACATAGTAATCTTGCCTTTAAATTTAAGACTAGTAGAAGCTAAAATGTCTTAGGTCTATCCTTCCACTCAGAACTTCAAAGAGGCCTTTGGAGAAGTATACCAGCTGCCATTGCCTTTTAACCTTATTGCAGCTTCGCCTAGTAACCAGTGTTGGAACTGCCTCTGCTGAATTTCTTAAAAAAAAAAAAAGTCTATTATATTTTGATTTTGATTTTTGAGTTGTAATATGATTTTTATGTTCAAAAGTGTTGCATATTTTCTTTTGTTAAATTGAAGGCTTTTAAGTCCTATATAACTTGTAATTTTATTTGCATTCTCTTCTGTATTTTGTTTTACTAAAAATTAATTTGAGTGTGGTAATCTTGATACTTTCTGTTCTTTTCCATTATTGTGGGTAATGCTTTGTCTGCAGGCTGAAGGGAAGTTTGGTTATCTTCTGGAGGCATTAGACATGGGTGCTCCTCCACATGGTATTAAAATCTATTCCTGGCCATTGGCTGAACATTATTATTATTATTATTGTTATTATTATTATCATTATTTACTAAGTTAAAAAACTACATCTCATTACTCGCATTCATATATGATTGTTACCGGTGCAACGTGCACATATTGGATGATTACCTGCTTATATATATGAAAATGAAATGGTTGCCTAGCCTCTCACCATGTTTTATTGAACTTTTGTTGTAAAATTTAAAATATTCTTTGTAATATCGATGAGGTCAGGAATATTTTGAGATGACAATATGGAAGCTTCCCTTAAGTTTTTGTTTCACATTGTCTAATTAAAGATTCTGAATTGAATTTGGTTTACACTGAGATTTTTCTGAAGCAATATAAAAACTATATATAGTGACGAGTTAGAACCAGACGATAAATTTGTATTGAGATGTGTCTTAACTATTGTGATTTATGCCAACATGGGCAGCCCTTTTGGGAGAGGGTCAAAGGGTATACTTTGTTAATATTACTTTCTCACTTTGTTCTCATAAGAACCTCTTGTTCAACAGATTTGGCACTAAAATTCTTGGTCTCCATATTGTCTTGGGATCTCTGTTAACTATGACATGTGATGTTGATGATCTAGTTTATCTGAAAGCACAATCACAACTATTCCTTTAGTTCAAATGTAATGGTGTAACATTTTTAATGTTTTCATGCAGGAGGAATTGCTTTTGGATTGGATAGATTAGTTATGTTGTTGGCTGGTACTAATTCCATCAGGGATGTCATAGCTTTCCCAAAGACTACAACTGCACAATGTGCCCTCACTCGAGCACCGTCGGAGGTTGATCCTCAGCAACTAAAAGATTTGTCTTTTAAAACTGATTAATCTGCTCCAACATTCCAAGATGCCATTTATTATTCCTTGCATCGATTCTACCTAGATTATTGAGCTTACCTAGTTTATGAAAATCAATGCCTTCTCTTTTCCATTCATTTATTTAGCTGCCTTAATCTTGTTGCTCACATTTTGTAGTCATTTGCTAATCTACAGTTCAAGTTTCACTTTTTATTTCCTCATTTTTCATCCCATGTGATTAAATCAATTTATTATGAGCTATCATCCACTATGATAGATTGGAGCTAAAATCTTTACTTTTTGAATGTAAGAACAAATATGGTTGTAGGAAACGATGGCGATTAGAGGTGTAAAAATGAGCGGACTGCATGAGCACGGTATGACACGTTAAAATTGAGCACAATACGAGCACAACACGTTATAAATTGTGCAATGTCTAGTGCGAAGCACGTAATAAACTGTGTCTGGCACGATACGAGTCTATAATGGGCTATGCATGATACAGACACATGACATGCCAAGTATGACTCATGCACCTAATAGACCAAGCATGACACATGTACGATAGAGGCTAGGCATGTGATGAGTTAAGCACAACACAAGCATATTACAAGCTACACAGACTTGTATGTTAACAATTTAGGCAAAATACAAATTTAGCATAATCTAAATAATAATAAATAATTTATCATATAAAATTTATTTTATAAAGATTTGTTTTACAATAATAGACTGTAAAATTATTTTATTAAAATTTAGAGCTCAAATTTGAAAATATGATTTAGTTGATTATTTTTCAAATGTAGATTTAAATTTGAATATTAATTTAGAATAAAATATATAAAATAAAACTATTAATATATATTTTTTATTTTTTTAGTTGTAAATATTTAGTGTGTTATTTATTAATTTATTTTTAATATTTATTTTGAATAATTTTTATTCAACTATATAATTTATATTATAAAAAATGTGCAAAAATATAATTGGAACGAGCACGGATACGGGCCGTGTTTGACACGAACATGGCATGTACTCAACAAAAACACGGCACAAGTACGCTTGATAAGGTACGAAAACTAAATAGGTTGGTACAAATACAATGTAAATACGAACAAACTGATTTTTAAATACATTGGACCAACACAGAATGATCCACTTTACATTTCTAATGGCAATAGGTAGGGGTGGGCATTCCCTTGGTCAGGTTTGTTATTCCCATTTCTTGCTTGGTTTTTCCATTTATTTTTTCAATTTTAAAAATTGTTAATTTTTTTGCTATATTTTAAATAATATTTGGAATATTATTATTACCATTTCAGACAAAAACAAATATAAACAAATAAACATAAAACTTCTAATTATATGTATAAAATATTTAAAAATAATAATTTCTATTATGTATTATATACGGGGATAGGTATGGGACAAAGACTATTCTTTTTACAAGCTTAGGCCTTGCTCTAGGGAAAAATTTTGTTTTCATCTTCACCCTATTGCTCCGATTAACTAGAGAATCCTCAGGTCATGGTGGGGATCGGGCGAAGCAGGGCAAGTTGCCTCCCTAGTTGACGATCATTTGTCATTTTGGGTTAAGTTGCCAAAAAATACTTTTAAAAGGTTGATTTGGACTGAGATTTTATTTTTGTACCAATAAATTATCATGTTTCATAATCTATTTATTTTTAATTTTTAAATTTTTTAAAAAATAAAAAAAAAATGTGTTTGATTAGAACTGCTATAAACCCCAACAGTTAAGGTTTATAGCGTCCCCGACATCGTTTAAAAACACGGTGTTAAAGCCTCGCACAGCCCATCCCCAAATTTGCACTCAATTTCAATTTGAAATTGGACCCACGTGAGCAGCACATGTTCCCCCTAAAGCTCGATTCCCCTTACATCCCCGACCCTCCCCAGCTGCACTGCCCTAATTTGGAAACTCCCCCCCCTCCCCCCCAATGATTCTTAGAGTTCCCTCCTCGACTCCTCCCAAAAAGCATAGTCTCTTCTCCCTCACGGCGTTAAGACTTGCACAGCCCCAAATTTCCTGATTCTCCATCCTTTCGGCCCCAGTGATTGCCCCAAATTTGCAGAGCCGAGCCCCCCCCCACCCCTCTGCAATTATCCTCCTTCCATCCCCGATACCCCCACCCCACATGATTGCCCTAAATTTGCAGAGCCAAGCCACCGATCAACTATTATCATCGACTCAACCGCAAGCAGAGCCCCCCTTCCCCGGCAATTGCTCCAAATTTGCAGAGCCGAGCAACTCCCGCCCTTCTAATTCTCTTCCCTCCAGACAGATTTAAATTCACGAAGCCACCGATTGCGGATCAAAATCATCGCCGCTGACTGAAGCTCCCTTGTCGTTCACCATTGGCCCACTGATTTTTCAAGTGCATGCAACAACCATCAAGCATTTTGTTAATCCTTGTATATTTGGCATTTGATTATTCCGTAATTGAAGTGTTATTCTGTAATTGAAGGTTGGGCTGTGCTTGTCGGGATGAGTCAGGGAGGGACGATGGAAAATCATGTGTGTTGGGGGGGGGGGGGAGTTAGGAAATTAAGGCAGTGCAGTCGGGGAAGGAGGGGAAACCAAGCTTTAGGGCACGTGCTGCTCACGTGGGTTAAAGTTCAATTTCAAAATTGAAGCCTAATTTGGGGCTAGGGCTGTTCGTTTACAAGGTTGTCGGGGACGCTATAAACCCTGCTTGTTGGAGTTTATAGCAATTCTGTGTGTTTGATAACCATTTTTATTTTTATTTTCGAAAAACTAAAAAATAGAAACATATTTGATAATCATTTTAATTTTTTGAAAAATTAAAAATAAAAATCCGTTTGATAACCATTTTTCATTTTTTAAAAACAAAAATAATTATCAATTTTCTTTTAAAAGAAAAAAAATCCTTTTTATTTTTATTTTTCCTTATACTTGATAGCTCGGTCAAGACTGGCAAATTGGGACAGCTCGGTTGAGGCTGGAACCCAGAACCGCCTCAACTAGGCAGGAATCCCATATCGATTGGATAGGGTTGGAAAATCGAGATGGCCTAGATGTGGATGGATCATGGAGTAGGCCGGTAACCGAGATTGCTGAGTCGAGGCAGGTATCTAGGACCCTTTGGTCGAGGCCGGGATTGCTTGATTGGGGTCAAAATCTGGGGCACTTATCGTTTGGACGAGGCTAGGACACCATATCGCTTGGTCAGGGCCGTAGCCCAGAACCTCTCGGTCATGGTCGGATGTTGGGATGGCTCGATCAGGCTGGAGCTCAGGACTACCTGGTTAGGATCAGAGTCCTGAGTGGAGCCTGGAATTGCCCGGTTGGGGCTTGGACTACCTGAACAGGACTGAAACTCGAGACATCAGATCTCTTGGACGTGGCTGGGACCCTAGATCGCTTGGTCAGGGCTGGAATTTGGGATTGCCCAGTCGGGGCTAAAACCTTGAACCAATCAGTCGTGCTGAAATCCAGGACTGCCTAGTTGAAATCTAAGATCTGAGATCTAAGACCCCAGATCGCTTGAATTGGGCTGGAATCTTAGATTGTTTGGTTGAGGTTGTGACTTAGGACTCAAGATCACACTGCCAAGGTCGAGACAGAGGCTGGAACTCGTAATTGTCTGGACAAAAATGGTATCCAAGACCACCTGGACGCAGCTAGGACAACATACTTCAATTTATTTTTTCAATTTTAATTTTAAAAAATTGTTAAATTTTTTTGCTATATTTTAAATAATATTTGGAATAATGTTATTACCATTTCAATCAAAAGCAAATATAAACAGAACTACATAAAACTTCTAATTATATGTATAACAATATTTTAAAATAATAATTTCTATTATATATAATATATAAGGGGGTAGGTATGAGACAAAGACTATATTCTTTCTACAAGCTTAAGCCTTGCTCTAGGGAAATTTTTTTTTCTCATCTTTACCCTGTTACTCCAATTAATTGAAGAATCCTCGGGGCATTGTGGGGATAGGACGAAGCAGGGCAAGTTGCCTCCGTAGTTGAGGATCATTTGTCATTTTGGGTTAAGTTGCCAAAAAATACTTTTAAGAGGTTAATTTGGACTGATATTTTGTTTTTGGACCAATAAAGTATCATGTTTGATAATCTATTTATTTTTTACTTTTGATTTTTGAATTTTTTAAAAAATGAAAAGAAAAATGTGTTTAATAACCATTTTTTATTTTTATTTTTGAAAAAATAAAAATTAATAATACGTTAGATAATCATTTTTATTTTCTGAAAAAATTAAAAATAAAAATCCGTTGGATAACCATTTTTATTTTTAAAAAACAAAAATAATTATCAATTTTCTTTTAAAAGAAAAAAAATGATTTTCATTTTTCCTTATAGTTGATAGCGCCACGACACAAGACACTCGAACTATGGTTGAACTCGAGACAAACCTGACAGAGTTGGGACCATAGATCGCTCGGTTAGGACTGCCAAATTGGGATAGCTCGGTTGAGGCTGGAACCAAAAACCGCCTCAACTAGGCAGGAATCCCATATTGATTGGATAGGGTCAGAAAATCGGGATGGCCTAGATGTGGCCGGATCATGGACTAGGCTGATAACCGAGAACGCCTAGTCAAGGCCGGTATCTAAGACCTTTTGGTTGGGGCCTGGATTGCATGGTTGGGGTCAAAATTTGGGGCACTTATCTATTGGACAAGGCCTAGACACCATATCGCTTGGTCAGGGCTGTAGCCCGGAACCTCTTGTTTGGGGTCAGATGTTGGGACCGCCCGGTCAGGCCAGAGCTCAGGACTACCTGGTCAAGATTGGAGCCCTGAGTGGAGCCTGGAATTGCCCAGTTGGGGCTTGGACTACCTGATCAGGACTGAAACTCGAGACATTAGATTGCTTGGACGTGTCTAGGACTCCAGATTGCTTGGTCAGGGATGGAATCTTGGACCGCCTAGTCGGGGCTAAAGCCTAGAACCAATCGATCGGGCTGGAATCCAGGACTGCCTGGTCGAAATATGAGATCTTAGACTCCAGATCGCTTGGATGGGGCAATGATCTTGGATCGCTTGGTTGAGGTTGTGACTTAGGACTCGAGATCACGCTGCCAAGGTCGAGATAGAGGCTGAAACTTGGAATTGTTTGGACAAAAACGGTATCCAGGACCACCTGGACGCAGCTAGGACCATAGACTACTCAAACTGGGTTGGGACCGAGATAGCCCTGTCGAGTCTGGGACCACATACCGTCCGATCGGTGTTGGAAACCAAGATCATCGGGTCGAGGCCAAAACCTATGACTGCCCAGTCAGCGCCGAGACCCGTGATTCGGTATTGCCCAGATGTGGCCAAGACCACGAATTGCTCAGACAATGCCAGAATCTAGAACTGCTTGAACAAGGCCGGGATCCCAAGCCACCCTAAAGTTGCTGGGACCTCGGATCGCTCAGACTACCTAAACAGAACCATCAGGTGGCACTAAGACTCAGGATTCTTAGATGACCAAGATTCGGTGTTCAACATAAGCTGAATATGGATTTGTATAAATTCATTAGTAAAGTTTTTAAAGAAATATAAAAAAATTAATGAAAATAAAAACTAAAAACAAAAATGGTTACCAAATAAGTTTTTATTTTTTTTAATAAAAACAAAAACAAAAATTGGTTGCTTTTTTCATTTTTTTAACAAAAACATAAAAAAAAAAACCATAAGCAAAAATTAAAAACTTAAAACCAAAATATAAAAAGAATGCCTTATCAAACGGACCCTAAATGAAACATTTTTTCCCTTGAAATATAAAAAAATTAATGAAAATAAAAACAAAAAACAAAAATGGTTACCAAATAAGTTTTTATTTTTTTTAATAAAAACAAAAACAAAAATTGGTTGCTTTTTTCAATTTTTTTTAACAAAAACATAAAAAAAAAAAAACAATAAACAAAAATTAAAAACTAAAAACCAAAATAAAAAAAGGTATGCCTTATCAAATGGACCCTAAATGAAACATTCACGGCATAGATAATGTCTATGGATTGTTTGAAGTCCTCTATAATTTAGCCCGCCTAAGACAAAACACTTCGCCCTATGTTAAGGCGGTGTGCTTCACGTAGGGTAGGGCGAAATCGTGTTAAAGACAATATGAACTATCCCCTGCTCTATCACACAAAGTGAGCCAATGTGAATCCCGCCCTTAGTCATAACATTCGCAGTATGTTAGGGTAATGTGTTTAACCATAGGGCATGGTTAATCACCCTAAAGCCAAAGTGAACCTCGCCCTATGTTTTCAAACCTACCTTTATTTAGGTTGGGTGTTTAACCAGTTCATCACATTAACGGCGGTGTGAACCTTGCCCTTAGCTGTAGAACACTGCTTTTCGTTAAGGTGAGGCTTGTCAAAAAGGGTGAGGTTCTAGGCAGAATTTCATGGCCTTTCTGTCTAGACCCCTACCCTTGTTGACAAGCCCTGCCTTAACTAATGATGGTATTTTACAACTAAACCTCACCCTTACTAAGAATGGGTTTAGAAAATGTAAGGTGGGGTTCATGTGTTTGGCACCATTATTTTCTTAAAAGTGTCGTTATTATGTGACAAGGTATTCCAAAAGTTCATAAATGTCTATTTGGTGAAAACGAACAACTCAAAGCCAAGATTAAGTGATACAACAAAACCTTCCCCACCATTGAGATCATAAAAAGCAAGCTTTTTGTTGAGCAGATTGAGGAGTTTAAAAAAAAAAATCTACTTTGATAATTTTCTTAACATGCAAAAAGTCTTGCACCAAGGCCAGTTGATTCAAATTTTAGGATTGAGTTTGTTGGAGTGCAATGATAATATAGTCATGGAGTTCAACTTTTGGTGGTATTGGTGGGCGGTTCACCGAAACACATTTTGCAATAGTGACGGGGTTGAAGTTCAGTTGATATCATGACGAGAGCAGTATAAACATTGACCTTGACAATATAAAGACGATTAAAATTCGGGCCTAATTCATGAAAAACTTGAACTCGATTGATAAAGACGAGCTCAAATATTTTTTTGAGGTCGACCAATATGACAACGACAAAGATGCAGTCAGGATGGCCTTGCTGCATTTATTGAACAACGGTCTACAAAAACAACATTGATATTAGGTTTGTTAGAATTGTCGAGAATTTGAACAAGTTTAACAACTGCTCATGAGGGATGTACCTATATGGGGAGACCATGGCTTAACTTAATGATGTCTTTTTAAAGCTAGCAAAATTTCAAAATGCATCGAGTACATCTGATCTTCAGGTCTTCCACTAGCTTTTCAGGTCGTACATGTAAATTGATCAATTCATTTTTAATGTTTAATTACATATATAATTCTTATATATAATTTAATGCTTAATTGTTATTGTAGGAGTGGGCTTATGAGTCTATTTCCCAAGATACACGAGGAGGGCTTCGCAAGTAAGTCACAGATGATCATGCCTCGTATTTTGGGGTGGAGAGCTCCGAAGCATCCAAAAATAGTGAGCTTTAGGGATACATTATTTATGAAAAAGAATGTTAGTACATTCTTTATTTACGTATGTTGGTTATTTAAGTATTTAGGTTCAGCTAACATTGTTTCTTTATATTGCAATATGAGGTATGTTTGATGTTACGTCCAATTCCAAATGAATTAAAGGAGTACATGAAGGCTTTCAAGGATGGGCATTAGAAAGACCGTTCCTAATCTCTACCTATCTTTTCTATTATTTAAACAAGTAATTAAACTAACATTTGAACATTTTTTGCGATGCAAAGATCGAAGAATGATCCACCATAATCGCACCATCCACCACCTTTATGGCACTGTCATTGCCACAAGAAGACAAATATGCGGTGGTTGAGTCAGTGCAACTCGTAGCAATAAAGATTATCGAGTTCTAGCTATGAGATAAAGACGCAGTTAAAGAGTCGAGCCATCTTGTAGTACTGGAGATTACCAACTCCTAGCTGGTGGCTCATTAGATTTGTTATGACATTGATCACCTGTTGGACTGGGCAGAGTTTGTGGATTGCAATGTCGTACATCCGTACGAGTTGCATGAGGGAGTGTCATTCGCGATCATTAGCTATCACGATGCGAAGGTGTTGTCCAAGCTGCCCCAAGCACATAATAGAACAGGCCACACGTACAAGCCCTCAGACATTACGAAGAGTTTGTTGGTGAACCCTCGAGGATGGAGAACCACGAAGAAATTAGATCCATAGTGGAAGCTTTCAGAGGATATGGTTATGCTCTTCTACAACGCCTATATGTTGTCAAAGTCTGATGCCATTGTGCATATGGAATACCATACGGTATACCAGAGCTTTTTTGACCTTCTTTTGGCATTTGCTACATGGCTCACACTCAATATAAATACAATACTACAAATTACTTTGTTGAAATTGGTATTTATATATATACATATGTATATAAAAAATTGAAATCTATTTTGTTGGTATTTAACTGTAGCAAATTTACAAATGCTTGTTCTACATGTGCAAGATGATGTATGATAGATCACAATTTATATATGTTTTATGTACCTCGATATTTAAATTAAGCATGTTTTATTCATTTAAAATAGATTAATATGTGTTTTTCTATATTTTAGGTAATTTTGACCTCAATAAAGAGAATTTGAAGAAAAATGGCAAAATAGTAATTAAAGCAGCAAGGCAGAATTGTCCAGGCTCTAAGTTAGGCGCTTGGCTAGTGATTCCATTAGTCCAAGGTAGCAAGGCAGTGCAGCCCAGGCGCCACTCCAAGCATGGTGCCAGGCGCCTGTGCTAATGCTAATCTTGTGCGTTCAGACGCGTTTTTGTGTAGTTTTTTAGCCCTAGGTTTTTAGTTTAAATAGTTTTAAGTTATTTTGTAAACGGGTAGCCATTTTTGGGAAAAAAATAAGAAAATAATTGAGATTTCTAACAAGAGTATGAGTAGCTAATTTTCTCTCTTGGATATGAGTATTGTTTCGTTACTGAATTATAAGGTGTGAGATTGGTTTACATGTTTTAATTTAAGTTTAATTATTCAATTTGTGTTATTTTGTTTTATTTGTTTGTTATTCAGTTCATTTTGATTATAATTTGGATCCATTATAATTATTTGTGATAATTGCTAATTAGAATTCAATCGTATTGAATGGTCTAATGTTTAGTAGCACGTTGAATTTGACAATTGCAAGCCAAGTTTTTGTTAATTTCTTAGGAGTTCGCATAGTATATTAAAGTTTTACAACGTCTATAAGACTTTTTTGTTGTTGGTTGCTATTATTCTTAATGCTTTTTCTGAATTAATTTAGATCACGTTGATTCTAGGTATTTCAGAATTAAGATTAGTTTATGATCGTGTATGAATTAATTAATTGTGTGAGATTTAGAATAAAATTGGCTGTGCTATTTTATTCAACTCAACATTGAATGATTATTTTGGATATATTTGTGTCTGTGATTACTTGTTCTTTAATAATTGAAGATACTTTGACCCAAAGTTTTCTTTAATTGTTATTTCTGTTATTTTTAAACTGTTTGCTTTAATTTTTGAACTTGCCAATATAAAATCTCTCCATTTGTCTTTTTAATTTTGCTTTAATTGGAATAGAAAAAGTTTGATTATCAGTCTCTGTTAAATCGACCTGAACTTGCCACTACTATGGTAGTGTTTAAATTCAGTATTATAATTTTTATGTTTACGACATGCGTCAATGTACATTCATACCGAAGTTTTTTCAAAGCGGTTTGCTATATTAGATAGCTTTATGTGGGTAAGTACACAATTTTTTGATATTTTAAGTAACTTTAACATTAAATAATATGTTGCATACTTTCTTGTTTTACAGCAAAGCATCTATATGTGGCATGAGGATTACATGTACACTATAGAGAAGCTTTGCACATCCTCCAACTTGCATAATTATGTTAACAAGACTGCCCCCAATACGGACTACCGTATTCAACTTGCAATTGTGTAAGTACAATTTCTGTTTTAAATTTATGACTTTTTCTTTTTATCAATGTAATGTCTAAACCCTAAATAACTTACATTGTTGCTTTACATGTGTAATTGTGCGTGCCAGTGAACTACAAGAACATCCACTGGCTTACAGCTTGAATTGACCTCCACATGTGGGTTGTAGAGCCATACGGCCCAATCTTCGTGGTTTAGACCCCGAAAGGCACGGTGACAATGTCAATTGCCTACAAGTTGTGATCCCATGGATACTGAAGGCATTCAATATACACAAAAATACTCTGATCTGGAAGAACTCTATAGAGCCGTTCATGATCAAGCAGGTGGGCCTTGTTGGCACAAGAAACCATATCATAATATACATTTCATTTCGTAATCTGTTATGTTCATGTAATAAATGACTATAAAACATTTTATCCGTTGATAGTTTACCAATTAATTTGTTAATGTAGTGGAGATTATGACATGTTTGCATTGAAATAGATCAAGAACAAATCTGCTACCACCAAAGGTTCTACAGAGCAAAATCATGCAAAGGCGAAGAAAAGTATGTTGTGGAACTATATGTGCAGAAATTTAGTTGTGGAAACTAGTTATATTAAATTGTTATTTTTCGGCAATTGTAAACTATAAATATATATATATATGTATGCATATAATGTAAATTGTACATTGTTAATAGAAATACGTATAACGTAAATTTTTAAATTACATTAAGTGTTCATTATATAAATTAAACTAAGTCCATTCACTTCAACATAAGAAGTACATAAAACTTAACATTACTTATCTCTGGGTACAAGTACCTGGCTCCATTGTACCACTTTGATGTTGAGATCTTTGCTGCATTTCGGTGGTGTTCTAAAGTGTAACGGAGAATGTACATGTCTTTCCATTATGACCTGCACAATTACACTGTCCACATTTTTTTTTTACATTGCGTTCCTTGCCTTGAGATAAAATACGATTAATTCTAAGCCTTCTCTCCCTTCTATGAAATCTAGGTGAAAATATGACCCTAGAAAAGGTTGCATTGGATGCATGCCATTGTTTTGGATCACCTAATGAATGAATGGTTTTTGAGTAAGCATTACATAGGAACCCATTGGAGTAGAAATGATTGAGCAAACTGTAAACATTTATGTTGCAATCCCTACAGATAGCAAAGGAAAGCACATACGGGTACTCGTTAAGCGTGAAGGCACGACATGAGCATGTCTTATCTCGCAAATTGACCACCCCGATTAGATCACCCTCGTGTATCTAAAACACGACATGAGCTGAGACCATGTAGAGAGATGCGACCTTATGTTTTTTCAATATCATATCCTAGACTCTGTAATTAGAGTAATCATGTGGTTCCTCACTTTGTTTCACCTTCTGAGAAACCACTTATGCAGAACTTTTTGTATGGTCGGAAGAAATGGAATAATTGGATCTAATCTAGCATATTTGAGATGGGAGTTCATGCTTTCAACAATTTTGGTGGTCATGATACTGAATCTGTTACCTGTAAAACATACACAAG
Source organism: Ochetophila trinervis (assembly GCA_003254975.1). Classification (NCBI taxonomy): domain Eukaryota; kingdom Viridiplantae; phylum Streptophyta; class Magnoliopsida; order Rosales; family Rhamnaceae; genus Ochetophila; species Ochetophila trinervis. The sequence goes on from QANX01003418.1 coordinate 54,308, forward strand.
CCCACTTTGGTGAATTCACTTCCATGAGATATTGATAACATTCCCTGCTAAGCTCACAAATCTGCCAATATAAATATCAAATTTTTCGAAAAGACAAGCTCTGAAAGCTAGGTAGTAATACTTTTTTTTTTTTACTTTTCCAAATATGACATTCGATTATCAGGTATTTGTTTTGCCATAGGTGGTACGTGCAATATCCATATTATGCATTAAAAAACAAAATTGACCGTATAGCACACACGAAGCTTGGATTATACCGGTAAAGAATACTAGATTATCACGGTCTTCGAATGCCTCTTTGAATATAAAAAAGAACCACAAAAATGATGAATCATTCTCACTCAGTTTGATCCCAAATGCTAATGAATAAAGCTGCTTGTTCCCGTCCAAGCTAGTTGAAACGTACAATATACCACTATATTTATGTTTCAAAGAAAGTCCCATCCACAATAACCATAGGACTTATATGTTGAAACCCTCGAATGGAAGTCCTAATGGCCATAAAATAATATTCGAATCTATTTTCTAAGTACATCTCAATGCAAGTGATGAGCCATGATTGGTTGATTCCATATCAACAAACCATAGTGGTAGCTTTGGATATAACTCTTTTGGAGTCCCAAATGCACTTGCCTTTTGCCCTCCAAGCTTTACCATAGCTTATGTCTGCCTTGATCTTCATACATATATCTTTAATTAAATCTTTTGGTTTCAATTGATGTCCAGTAGTAGTAAACTTGGATTGGTACATTTATCGAATTATTAAACTATTGGCTTGTCGATGATCATGATGCATTATATTAAAAATACAATTTTGGACACACTCTGATTGACCAAATTGCAATTTTGGACATCGAGATTACACAGAGTTTCCATGTACAATTGTTATAAGCACATGCAATATCAATTCGCCCTGTGTCATATTTTTCACCTTAAACTCATAATTATTCTTGATTGCATGAATGCTCAACTTCTTTTTAAGCTCTTCTTCACATGTGTATGCTTGGTCTTTCTCAAATATAGTCGCAGTGCTTGATGAGGCAAGCTTAGAAGGTGGGATTGGAGGAAGAGGTAAACCATATTATCTTCCAACTTTGACCAAGTTAAACGAGTTGCCATTGTGTGAAATTGTTGACTTTTTGTGTGGTTTAGTTTTGGTTTTGGGTCACCAGCATTGCATAAAAGTTGTCAATACGAGTTCATAGACTAGAGGTATGTCTAATTTAGATTGTAATTGTTAAGTTATGGATATTTTATCGAAGCTTTTTAATTACTGATCAGTTCGTATTTGATACTGGCATACCAACCGATCAGACTTTAATTTATAGGTATACAAGTGTGCATACATAGCTATCAATAGCTGGCATTATAGTCCTTATATATTGGTCACTGTAGCTGGCAAGGAAAGAAAGATGAGAAGGAAACACATCATTTTGAATCAGTTTGAAGAGAGAGAAAGAACCAAGCGCCTCTTCACCAAGCCACATTTTTGCTGTTAGATATGTCTAATGTCGGAGAGTTATGGAGCAAGGCCGGTATCATTGGAAAGCTTGTATGATGAGCTACTTGGTCGTATGGTTTGGTGGCCATAAACTGTTTAGAATCAGGGGATACAAAGAATAAAGTTTAGTGAGGACCACAATAAAATATCTTGACCCCCACCCAAACCCACCTCTGCACCACCAGGCATCCCTCACCTGAAATTTTACTCTCCGACAAGCCGCCGCTGTCCCCCAGGTGTAGCCAAAGCTTTTTTGAAAGCCATGGATTATGACAACTTCATCGAAAACCTTTCTCCGTGAATGGACCCTCCCACTTGCACGTTTAGACCTTGGCCAAGCAATTGGTGATGGAGTTTTACCGCGTTTTAGTTGGAAAGGTGCTGATTGAACTTTGTATTATTGGTTGAACTTCCATTTTTCCTTTGAGCTCTCTAACAGCGAGTACGTTTTCACCGATGATCTTAACACGACTAGAGGAGCATGGGTGAGGCTACTACGTCGATATTTTTATTCATTTCAACATTTTCAAAGAAACTCAATTTCGGCCGAATCATCTGATTTTTTGACTACAATTTTGATCACCGGTTGGGAGGTATCACTAAATTGAGGGTAATTTCTCATTCCTTTTGTGTTCAATTTCATTTTGGTATATAAATTGTAACTTGTAAAGAAGAGACGCCCAAATTCTATCGGTGTCGAATTTGTGGATAGAAATTGGAGTTTTAATTAGGTTCATAGAGTTCATACCCAAATTCCACCAACATTACTTATTATTTTAGTAGTACTGTATGGCCTATTAAACTATTTTTGCGGTGCATGTTTTCTTTTATAAACTGTCTTACTTATTGATTATATAAATATTTTAAACATCTTTCAGATGGGATTCTATTGGTTGTCTTGAGAGGATTCCAAAAGAATCTTCCTCAGGTGTGGCTTCTTTGAAGAATCTTGAAGGATTCCTTGAGCAGGTCTTGTAATAGGGTATCTTTGTGTGGAATAATACCGTGTATACTATTAATAAAATGACTTTCATGTTGAACATTATCACTATGTTCAACATTGTCGCAATATGGAACATCGTCAACATCACCATATCGATCATCATTATCACTATCATGGAAAAAAATCATCACGGCGTGGAACATCATGACAAAGACTGTCATGGTCATGATTGTTGGGAAGATTATTCTTATCCCACCTCCAAAGAAGTCATGATTTAAACCTTCACTATCAACAAGTTCAAACCCTAATCTTCAACAAATTGAGTTTCCGGTACTTGTTTTTCTAGCATATGGTTTTCTAGAATTGGCATTAGGGTTGCAGGAACTTGCACTATTGAAGATTCGCCTATTCTTCATCTATTTTCTTTAGGAGTAGGATGTGATAATGGAAAATGGTTGCTACCACTACCAGAAAAAAATCGTGCATGTATAGTTCTTGACCAATACAAATTCCTAAAATTTGGCATAGAAGGACTACCACCAGCTCAAATTTGTCAACATATAATGGAGATTCACCTATGCTTCATCTATTTTCTTAGGAGCAGGATGTGATAATGAAAAATGGTTGCTACCACTACTAAAAAAAAATTGTGTATGTATAGTTCTTACTCGATGCAAATTCCTAAAATGTAAAATAGAAGGACTACCACCAGCTCAAATTTGTCAACATATAATGGAGACCTTTATAAGGCTGGGTTGGTCATCAACATGTCAATAAATATTGCCACTTTTCTATTAGTATTGCAAGGACACAGCGACATATTTGGAATATTAAGTGCCGAAAAAAACTTCAAAACAAATTCACATTGTGGGTCCAAACCTAATGATTTATAAACTTCCTCCTTCAAATCATACAGTTGTAGATCCTTTTTTTAGGTAAGCAGCTTTCATCTTTGCATTCTTGTGTATCCACACGCTCAACTGATTACAAATCTACTTTTCATCATATAAGATTTGTATCTGAAGCATGTCCATTTTACTACAACTAAAACAATTAAAATATCAATTACATGTACGAATAAACAAGATGTACTCGTACATCTTTAACTTCTTCCCCACCCTTCTATATGCCACACCGCCCAACTTAAGGGTGAGGTTGGGTGGTGGGTTGGATTCGAGACAGCAACAAATGTACATTATGCCTTGTGCCTCACCCAACCAGCCTCAACATGTCCTTACATAGGGCGGGTGTGGCAACAAGTAGTATAGGAGCGGTGTGAATCCTCCCTACTTTATAATCCCCTGCCCTTAAATTACACACTCCAATCTTACATAAGGCGGGGTGGGTTCTATTGTTTTCAACCTCGGACTTACATGGTTTTTCTGACTTACATGGTTTTTCTGGCTTAATGGTTAAATGAGTTTGGCGTTGGTGATTTGGTGTCCATAGACAGTTAAAAAAAAATGGTGGGCATAGATAGTTATTCCATTAGGGAGGTGGGCATCCGTACAAAAATTCTAGAATTAAAATTATCCACTTTTATTTGAAGTACATATTTTACCGTGTCTTTTTTTCTATACTCTACTGTCTTTTAAACACCATTACTGTGATTTACAAATTATTAACATTTATGTGCAAATAGTTAGCTTGTATCTCCTTTACAAGTTTTAAAAACAAAACACAAGATTTTCTTTTAATTTATGGAAATCGACACTAACACTCCTACACTATATTTTCTTTGCATATTGGTTCCAAAAGGTTTTTTTTTTTTCTTTTTTTCTCCTAACACTTTACCTACTAAATTATAGTGTTTGTTGCAACAGAAAGACTAATTTAATTTTTTTGTCAAATCCCTCTTTGAAAAATGTACATGCAAAGGATTTTTAATTTTTTTTTTATCATTTAACTTATTTAAACTTGCAGAGACTAAAGATGGATCCAAGTTATTCACCAAAAAATAAGGGGATTAAATTCGAACCTCCATATAGTTTTGAGAGGTAACAATGCGAAAATTCATTCTTTTTTATCATAAATTAAAAAGAAATTATTTTTTTACAAACACTAAAAATTTAAAAAATCTTTACACTCAATAGAAATTTTTTAAAAAAGTTTAAAGGTTAAATATATTTCGTTATCCCATAGAGGTGTGCAATAATCTTAAAAAAAAAAATTTTACAAATAATAAAAATTAAAAAAATCTTTACAACCAATTGAAGAATCTTAAAAAAGTTTAAAGGTAAATTATATTTCATTATCCTATAGAGGTGTGCAATTTAGATTTTTGATTTTAAAATCAACCATATTGAACCCTCAATTTGAATTTCTCATACATTGGACCAATTGGATGTCATATTTAACGAGAATACTAACCTTTAAATATCATTAAAGGTAGGCAGACTTTCGATTACACTACTAATACTGTGTTGCCTACCTAAGAAAATGGATAGAAGATGTTATGTAGAAGCAAAACAAAATGACAAGATTAACCAACTTATCAACTCATATGGGAACTCTGAGAGCTAATGGAATACTAGTATAATTTTGTGAGCTAAGAAGAAAGCTTCACAATTCATTACAATGGAGAAAAGTTGCAAATATTTTGAGGTAGAAGATGGTGACCTCTAAGCTTTAGAACATCTTGGTCTAACAAATTATCTAACATGGAAACATAAAGGAACAAATAAAAACAACTAACTAACACTGACATTTATTTAAAATATATTTAAAGAAAAGTTTTAATGAAACCTTGCAAATAGATCAAATGGTATCGTTCTTTTCACATCCTTTAGGTCATCTTCTTCAATAGCTATATTCTAATCCATCAATTCCTCCATTCCCTAAGGAAACTCATCCCCGAGTGATTCAGTCATAACAAAAGCATCATCTGATGGAAGGTATGTGCTCAAATCGTTGACATTGAAGATAGCTAGGAAAAATTTTAAGATCATCTGGTAGGTCAAGAAGATACACATTGGTGCCCAGTTTCTGTAAAATTTAAAAAGGCTCTGATTTCTTCAACTTGTGCTAGTTGTAAGTTTATATGGGAAATTTTTATTTCCTCAAGAACACCATAATCAAATCTCCTTATAGATAAGTGTTTCTTGCTTGTGCCAGTCTTTTGTTGCCTTGTATTTTGAATTTGCTGCTTCATTTGTCATTTTGATATCGTTGTGGAATTTGATGTTTTTTTTTTTTAGGAATGAGATTGTTGCTTTATTGCTAGGACTAGAAAAGGATATAAGGTCAACAATTTGGTAAATTGTCTTAGTGTAAACAATTGCAAAGAGAGTTAGGCCAATAGTTTGATTAACCATATTATTGTAGACAAATTCAACTTGTGGTAACATTGAACCCCAGTGCTTTGGTTTCTCATGGGCCATGCTTCTTAGCATGTTGCCCAAGATCTTGTGGACCACCTCAGTTTGGCCATCTGTTTGAGGGTGATAGATACTACAAATTGAAGTTTGGTATTAAATTTTCTCCATAATATCTTCTAAAAATGATTGACATAGTGGGCATGGGTTGGGTTGGTTTGGTTTTGCTTTGTAATAAACACCAACTCAAACCAAACTATTTGATTTGTATAAGAAAGCAACCCAACCCAAACCATTAGTATGTGTAAAACCGAACCATCCCAAACCAATTGTGAACGGGTTGGTTTGGGTTGGTTAGTTGGTATGGCTAAACTAAGCTTCCAAACATAGAATACTATCTAAATTATATCAAACTTAAAATATAAACTACAATCATCCAAAAATAAAATACAAAAAGTAGTCATCCAATTATAAAATACAAACTAACAATCATCCAAACATAAAATACAACTAAAGTTAATAGAAATCCAAACATAGAATACAATGCAATATTTAATATCTCCAAGTCTCTAATAGCACTCCAATTTAAAAAATATAAATGAAAAATGTAAAAAAAGACAAATCACAAATGTTTATATATATAAAAAAATATTTAAAATTATTTTATTCTAAACTAGTCTGTTTGGATTGAATTGGATTGGTTTTTACAACTCAACCCAACAACCAACCCAAACTGACAAAAAATTGATATTTTGAACCTAGCCCAACCCAATCTAAGTAAAATAACTATACCAAACCGCCTAAAATGGTTTGCGTAGGTCAATTTTGGCAGTTGATTTGAATTTTACCCACCCCCTACAAAATTCAAATCATGATCCGAGGTAATAGATTTATGAATTCCATGTAATCGATCCACTTCTATGAAGTACAAAGTAGCAACATAACTCGCATCTAAAGCATTCTTGCACGGCAAGAAGTGTACCATCTTGGAAAACCTATCATCAACTACAAATACAAAGTCAATCCTTTTTGTGTCATAGGTAGTCCAATAGAAAAATCAATGACAATACCTCCCAGATAGTATTTGGAACTGGTAGTGGATCATATAGCTATGAGTTCTTCATCTACCCCTTTTCCATTTGGAAAATTCCCCACTTTAGAATGTAATTAGCAATTTTAGACTTCATTTTAGGTCAATAAAACTTGTCAGTAAAGGTTGTGGTGGTTTCGTCACTCCCATTGTGAACTACCAAAACCACCAGAGTCTAAATCTTGTAAATAAACTCTCTTAGAGAAGTACAAGGAATGCAACCCATTTAGGATATGGAACTCTATACCATAACCTTGCCGACATACAATCCCAATGCCTATTAATAATAATAGTTAGAGAAGACAACTACTTAAGAGCCACCTTGATCATGATGGAATTTTCAAGCTGTATTCTCACCTCAAATGATGCGGAACCCAAAGATTAAAAGAATCTGAAACTCTAAAACACACAAGAAGTATTGAACAACAATGGAAACAAGATCCTGCCCTACCAAACTCCTATATAACTTGTATCTAAAAACGTGGATTAGAAGGCTAGGTATGAGAAGAACAATCGCCACAAAGTATTTCTTCTTTGATAAAAGAGTTCTACTCCTAATGCAACAGGAAGAACAAATTAATTCATCACCTTGCTAGAACAATCTTGAGAGCAATAAGAAAATAAATTATTTCTATTGATTAAGATCTGAAATCTCATAACAAAGGAATGAAACCCCTTTTATATAAGGATTATGGTTAGATCAAGAATCAATCTAGACCTTTAAATATTAGAAAAGTATTCCTAAGGCTGAAAAACTAATCCTAAATAAATAAAATTCGAAAATAGTAAAAATTACAAAATTGCCATTATTAAATCCTTGTTTTAAAACGACACTGTTTCATCCCCGCAACTCTCGAACATCATTACCACCTTCATCCCTTGCTTAGACATCATGCTTAAATCATAATTAGGCTTCGGAAAAGTGTTCAAATCATTTGGAAACTTGAATCGATCTTCATCCATAATTCTCTTCACAAGTCCAAGCATTCCCGCTTTGATCTTCTTAGCTCAAGAACGTGTCACCGGTCCATTAGGTAAGATGAAGTCATCCTCTTTTGCTCCAATGCTAGAATATGGATCTATGATGCCCGTATATCAAAGCTAGAAATTCTAGTACTAGTTGGACTACACTTTGGTTTGAATCAAAAGATATTTGCCAAGATCATCTTGTAGCTTTAGGTCTTTCTTGTTTATTGAATAAAAATAACAAAGAAAAAATAATAAACTTCAAAAGTGAAAAATAAGGCATATGAGGTATCTACAAACAGAGTACTTAAAGGTATTTGTTGATTTTTATTGGTAAGTATTTTTAAAATATAATTAAAAAAGGGTGTCTATCAATTTTCTTAGTGTGAATAGAGTACTATTCAGAAAGCTCAACGAATATTGGTACTAGGAGTGGGCAAATCTGTTTTCGGTTAGTTTTGAAATCGAACCATGCAAGTCGATTTTTAAAATAACATAACTGAACATCCATATGTTTTAAGGCAAAACCGAACTCAAAATGGACCGAAAATGTAGGTCGATTTTCAGTTTAGTCGGTCGGTTTGGGCTTCATTTCATGGGCCATTATTTACAAACTTCAGTCAGCCCATTATAAATTATTTTTATGTAAACCAGCCCATTAGCATTTTTTTTTAAGAAAGCCCATTATATTTAGTATATATTAATTATTAATCTAATTTTAAAAATTTAGTATAATACTTTATATCTAAATTATAGACAATAGGCATAGCATACAAAATTACAAGTACAATGTAATTATATAATATAGTATAAATATTCAACAAAATAAATTATAAATTAAAAAATCCAAAGCATAAAAAATAATTTAAATAGAATTCATCAAAACATAGAAAGTAAAAACTTAAATAAAACACAATCCACATAAAAACTTAAATAAAAATCATTCCAAACTTAAATAAAATATTGTCCAAAAAGAACCAAACTTATACTAAATTAAAATAGCATCCAAATATAAAACTTAATTTAAAAACATTCCAAAATAAAAATAAATTATCATTAAAGCAAAAATAATGAAGAACTATTGTTTTTTTTTTTTTTTTTGCATCTCATATTCAATTTCTTGAATCTTTAAATGTTGGACATTGCTGCTATTGGTGGTCTTCTTGGAGGTAATTGTGGTAGACTTTCTTTTGTTATTAAACAAGCCTCTCCTAACAAACAAACAATTAACACAAGTTATATTACATGAAGCTAAAAAGAATTTCAAAAAGTAAAACTTACAAGATATAAAAGTAAAAAGTATAATATTATACCCAATTTAATACTATCATAATATAGCAAATCATCCATTGGCATGTCTACACGATGATCTACACGGACCAGAATGGCTTGCAACCAATTTTGTGATCAAACAAAAGCCTCCACCATCTTTGTACCCAATGAACTCCGATATTCATCAAGAACACGACCTCTAGTACTAAATGCATATTTGGATGCCATGGTAGAAACCAAAATTGCATATACATCTTTTGCAATTTTAGATAAAATTGGATATTTTGTCCAATTAAGTTTCCACCAAGACAAAATATCAAAATTAGGATTCAAAGAATCCTCCATTGGATCCAATAAATATCGATCCACCTCACATTTAATTCCATAACATTTTTCTTTACTTGCATCTTTCGAAATTTTAAATTCCTCAATCGCCGACTATCATCACTATCCTCCCCCATCACCACACTTTGTTGTGCTAATGATCTCACTTCATTGGACATGGTTGATCTTGATATATCATTAGGTCTAGTGCCACTCTTCTTATAGAACTCATACAAGCAAAAAAAAGGTCTTTTACATCCTTAGTTAAAGATTGTACCTTGTCAAACTCATAAGCATCTTCAAAAATCAATGAAACATAATCTAAGCACACCTCCAATAAGCAACATCTTGTTAACATCTCCAAGTGTTCTCCAATATTTGTCAAATTTTTTCTACATTTGAGTAGCTATTTCAGCCATCATCCATTTTTCACTTTTACTCTATTTAAGAAGATCGATATACATGAAACTAATCTCATGAAAGCACATAGAAAATGTGACACTCAAAGAAGAACTCACTTTCAATGTAGCATCATAAAACCTTTCAAAAATCTAACAAACACCTCTGCATTCTCCCAATCTTTACTTTTAGGCAAAATTCAATTATCCTCAATAAAATGGGCGGTAAGAGACATGTAACAATTATTTTAGATAGAAGTCCAAGTGTCCGTGGTTAGACAAACCCTTTGCTTATTCTTCAAAAACACACTTTTCAACTTTTTTTTTCTGATCCATATACAATTGCCACACGTCTCTAGAAATTGTTTAACGAGACGGGGGATCAAATTTAGGATTCAAAGCATGACTATACTTTCTAAACCCTTCTTCGTCTACATGACTAAATGAGCTTTCCTTCATGCATCTCTACTAAATGCATTAGTAGCAACCAAATTGCTATTTCCACCCATATCAAATTGGGATTTTTCAAAAGACAATGTTTTTGTCTTTTATCATCTTTCCTCAAAGGCTTTTTTGCATTGATTTATCAAATGGTTTCTCACTGTACTAGTTCCATTATTCTTTGTATCACATGCATAATCTACACCACAATTCCTACACTTACATGTGATACAAAGAAATGATTTGGTTCACTAGATTTCATTTTTGAAAAATGTTCCCAAACAAATGATTTCCTATTAGAATTAGAACCTTTCTTATCTTTTTTTTAGACATTTCATCTAATGACTCAACTTGAAGTGAGTTAACATTAAGTGGGGGGGGGGGGGGGGGNTGGTTTAGGAGTGTATGCATTAAAAAATTCTTCCACTTCATTCATTTCATCTAAATGATCTTCTTCCATCCTAATGGAAAACAATCAAACATATTCACAAACAAACACCCAAAAAATTTGAAAAACACATCCAACAAGTCATAAACTAAGCATGCATAGCTTTGAAAACACATTCAAAAATTGGATATTTTGTCCAATTAAGTTTTTGCCCACTCCTAGCGTATATAGACTTGTAAAAAAAAAAAAAAAGGCAGCAAGTATATAGATTATATTTTCAAGAACATGCTTATAAGTTATAACCATTAACCACAATTTCATAACAAACAAATAGCAATAAAAAAAATTCATGATCTCATTGTCAAACCCCCAACTTCGCAACAACATAACCACACTTAAACAACTCCGCAACAAACAATCTCACAACATAACTTCACTATAATTCTTTTTATATCTAAAGAAGGAAATAATATTTACCAGTTATTTGCACTTTGCAATCTTCCACATCACAGCACAGTTGGAGCATAAACAAATAAAAAAATAATATTTAGTCAATCAATTCAAATAACCAAAAAGGAAAATAACAAAACCAAAAGAATTATTGTTTTTCTTCCATAAAGTAAACATTATAGGGGTGTGCATCGGTTATGATATGACCTATTTTGGAAATAACCAATCCGATCCAATTAGTGATCGGTTATTTTTTTTCAATCCGATATGATCCTATCTATACATTAAATCCAATCCAATCCAATTAGTAATTGGATTGGATTGGCTTGGTTAATCGGTTTGGATTCAATTTTTATTAAATTTTTTAGACTTTTTAAAATTTAATTTTGGAGTTTTTTTTACTTTGAATATTTGACATTTGAGCTTTTTTTTTTTTGTATCAAAAATTTGTTGTGCTTAAATTTTATTTAAAAAATTATGTTTTTTTTTCAAAACCTAACACATAAAGTGCCCACTAAGTAATCTATAAAAAAATAATATTTTTTTTTCAAAATCTAACACATAAATGATTAAAAAAATAATAGGACAAATAAACATATTAAACTAAAACAAAACAAAACAAAATTACTACACTAATACAATAATCCAGTAATCCAATAATATTAAACTAATTTCCATATGTTTTGTAAAAGTAAAAAAATAAAAAAAAATAGTCAGTTCGGATTGGATCAGTTGTTAACACCCCGATCCGAACTGAACCGAACCGAATCGAGCTTCGGTTTTTTATTTTTCAAAACTGATACAATCCAAATACACTAAAATAACCGATCCAAACATGTTAGATTGGAATGGATCCGTTGTTTTAATCGGTTAGTCAGTTTTTTTGCATAACCCTAGTAAACAATAATAGTTTGGCAAATATTATGGACTCAAGAAGTAAACATGATGTATAGATTGTATTTTCAAATAACCATAAAGTAAAAAAAAAAATTGTATTAAAAAAAACCCAAAGAAGTAAACACTAAAAACTAACAGTTCGGCAAAGATAAAAAAAATATTAATAATCAAAAATAAAACAAAAAAATGTTCAGTTAGATATGATGGGCAGAAACTTGTTATTTTCCTCTTTACTTTTTTTTTTCCTTCAAATATAATTTGTAAAACTTTTATCGGGATTTTCACTTGGTTTGGTTTCTAATATTCTTACCACTATCTTTGTATAGATAAGAAACTTGTTTGAAAGATGAATAGGTTTGATACCTTAGGCGTTTGTCGGAGAGAAAGAGAGAGGGAGGCCTGTCGCAGTCACAGTTGTTGTTCACAGAGAGAGAGAGAGAGAGAGAGAGAGAGAGAGAGAGAGAGAGAGAGAGAGAGAGAGAGAGGTAAAGCCTTTACTCAGGATTTAGGGCCGACAAAATTTGATCTGGTTAAGGAGGGAAAGATAAATGATTTTTGATGGCTGGGATTTGATCTCAGAGGTGAGGTGTCAACATATATAGGGTGTTGAGTTAGTCCGATCTGATTCAGCGAAATAATATTTAAAAACTGGTCAAGGAATCGGTTTATTCAGTTTTTACATGTTTATAATTGAACTGGACTGGCCAGTAGTATTTAACTGGACCGGACCGAGTTAGTTCAATTCGGCCGGTTCGATAGGATTTTGCCACTCCTAATTGGTACTAATGTTATAGTTTAAAGAACAATTTGCAATATATGGTATAATTCACGGGCGATGCAAAAAATCCTTTTACAAAAAGCATTCTATGTCAGACACAATTTATATAATACCAATAAAACAAAGGTTTTTTCTTTTTTGGCACCATTGCCCCTGGATTTTGCACGAATTTCAAATTGCTTAGACCCATAAACTTAGCAAACATTGGCAGCATAAATCCCAACCCTCAAACCGCTTTGTTAAATGGAATTTTCAATCAATACACATGACATGTATTTTCCTATAATTTGAAAGGTAGAATAGATATTTTATCATCATATTCTTCCTAATTATAGGATTTTTGCACCATTACTTCCTGAATTTTGCACGGATTTATAAATTGTCATTTTGTATTTCATATTTAGCACCTATGTCCCTACGTCATCAATTTCAGAACTCAACCCCATTAGTTTTTTTTATTAAATGGCATGTGCAATGCACATGACATATATAAACTTTTATAATTTGAAAGAATAGGAATTTCATAAACTTCTTCCTAATTGTTAAAAAATTGCTTTGGTTAGCTGCCATCTCATTTGCATTGTATTGTGACTCACTAACTAGTGCACTTGTCAGGTTTGTTGGTTACAGCTTCTTATTAGACCAATCAATCATCGACATCCTTCGTCCACGATGCCGTTGCAATTTAGGGATGTGTTAACTAATAATGAGACTGCTATCTTTTTCCGTTATTGATATATTTCTATCTCGGAGTGGACTAAGGCATCAATATGAACTCCAAGTGGGAATAAATGCTTCCCTTGAAAGAAGCACAAGCGAAACGATACATTTAGGTATGGTTGTTTTTATATATAATTAAGAAAAAGTGATGATGAAATGCTTATTATTCTCTTTAAATTTTAAAAAATATGGGTCATGAACATTACATATGCCATTTATTGGAACAAAATTGTCGGGGTTGAGGGCTAGAATTGATGCTCTCAATGTTTGTTAAGTTAAAAGGAGCAATTTGTAACACAAAATTCATAATTGATATTATTTTCATCAATGTCATCAGCATCAAATCCTAGGCCTCTATCTCGATAGTTTGTACCATTGTTAAATTCAAAGAAATATTGCCAATGAAATACTACCAATATTTGCTAAGTTCAAGAAGAATAAGTGCAAAATATAAACCACAGAGGACAATTTGCAATTCCATATAAAATTAAAGAGGGAATAGTGCCGAAAATTCTAAAACAATAAATATAATCTAATTAAGAATGCGACAATGTGTTATCAAAAGTATTAACATATAGGGAAAAAAAAAAAAGAAATGTTAAATATTGCTAATCAAAGCATGTTCGAACCTAAAATAAACACTATTTATTTTGTTCGAAAAGAAAAACACAAATTTTTTAGAAAAGCTAAAAAAATAAAAATAAAGCGCATTAAGAGACAGATGTGAAAGGCCTGTAGTTATTGAGATCCTCAACAATGCCTTGAATGGATCCAGCAGCAGCAAAAAGTGATACAATTAAGCAAAGCCCACTTAGAAATTTAAGGCCCATCCATGTTGAGGAATAACTTGGAATTTTGGACTGTAAAATGTGCATCTCTATTGGGAAATATACAGTCAGTGGCCAGAATGATGCTGCTCCAATTAATCCCAAAACGTTGTTGAAGAATGGAAATGTCATTCCAGCCACAGTTGTTATTACCACGTAAATTGTTCTCCATGTGGACCTAAATAGATTCAAACTCCATGTACCAAATAATGGAATTCTTATGTGATATTCTCTTACTATGAAATCACATTCTGGCCACCGTTTGCTACTCCATTCTTCCACAAGCTTGTAGATTGGTTGGGCGAACACCTACATATATATATATATAATTATTGTAATTATAAAGTTATGCATATATTTAGTAGTATTTCTTTTTCAACATCAATAACAAAATCATTAAAAAGAATTCTATTTTTTGTGCTCTCTATCGTGTATCCCCTTTAAATTAAATATTCTCACTTTATTTTGAAATTCCTTATTTAACTCCTTTATTTTGTTTTTGTTTTTACAAATTTGAATTCAAGATCATTGTGCAAAGAACTGTGATCTTGCTACTGAACTATTCCCGCAGGGACAATTTCCCAAGGAATCCCATATTTAACTCCTTTAATCCATATATTAGCCAATTTACGTCACTAATTGAGCGACTAATTCTAATTTTTTGTATTAATTAATTACCTGGTAAGCTCCAATGAGATGAAGAACAATACAAGCATTAGCAAAGTCAACAAGCCAGAAAGGTTCATAAAAACCAAATCCTGTTAAAAAGTTGCCTGGAGCCTTGTTCCCAAAAGCCAAATATCCCATAATTCCACAAAGCACGTAAAACACTGTTGTCACCGATACTCCAATTGCACATGCCTTCTTCATTACTTGAGTTTCTGGTGGGCTTGATTTTAGTGTGTCCTGCAAATTAAAACCAATAACATACATAATCACTAAATCTCCTTGTAAATTTGCTCACGTGTTACACATTGTATTTTTTTTTTTATTTGGCTTTTAAGACTGAAAAATAGTTTTTAAGGTGTCTAGTTTGTATACTTCAAATGTCAGTTAGTGATTGTTAAAATTTGTTAGGCATCAATAGGTACGTAAAAAAAAATTGAAAGCTCAAAACTCAATTAAATCTATTTAAAAAATTTAATCCGAGTTCAAAATCATTCAATTTTGTTTTGGACTGAATTAGATTCGGACTTTAAATTTTATTATAAATCTGATCCGAAATCCAACTTATTGGACTACTTGTTGGGCTAGCCCAAAGCTTATCTATTTGGGTTGGCCAAATTCTAGATTGATATAATTTATTTTAATTTTTTTATATGTCTCAAAACATAAATCACATTAAATTAATAAAATAATAATAAAAAACTAATAATAATTTTCTATATTATGTATATATAAATATGTAGAACAACTATTGATCTGAATTTTAAAAATTGCTATGCAACTGAATGATTTATTTATTTAATATATATAACAATATTAAATATTATATTTGAAAGATGAAACTTATAATTTGTTCATTAGAATTTAAATTTATGATGTATTTTGAGTGCATAAAAATATCATAATATGTATTATTTTTTTATATAATATGTTTAAGTAAAAATAAAATTAAAGTAAACTTTAAATTTTAAATTTAAGCTTAAATTTTAAACCTGAAGCCTAAACTCAATACCAGACTTTAAAATTTAAAGTATTGATTCGACCCGAATTCTATATCCAGCTCAAAAAAGACCAACCCAATCTCGTTTAAGCCTGAAATTTTAGACTCGGACCGGGCTAGATGACCCAAGTTTATACCTCTAGGCAAACTTGAAAAAAGTTTAAAGAATAAAAAACCAAAATAATTTTAAAATGTGTTTAATTTGGTATATTTGTATTTTGTTAGGAATTAAATTTGTAATTAATTGAGACGTTTAACAAATTCTAACTATTACTGACTAAATATGAAATAATTAAATAAAAACAAAAAACGATTACCAAACAACACCTAACATATAATTTTAATTCTTTTCTTTTTTTCGGTAAAAGCTTTACCTCTATCTCAATAAGGACTGTAGCAAAAGAATAGGCAAAGGCAATATCTCCAATGGCTTGGAAACTACTCCACATCTTCTGCTTGTTTGTGACCTCCAAAAAAAAGCTTGTCTTGGGATGTTCCCCTCCTTTCATAATTAATTAGTTGTTGATCAAGGAATTATAAAACTTTAAAAATGTTATTTTTATATATGTTCTACAAAATTAATGCGTCTTTATTACAAGGGTTAATATCATTTTATCCTCCAAATTTTAAGACCTTTTTCACTTTGTGCCTCTAAATTATTGTTTTCATTCCACTATTGTCCAATCAAGCATTTTAGATCGATGAATTTAATTAAGTTAATTATACACGGACCATATAATTTTATTTTATTTTTTGTAGTGTGTATGAATAATTTGATCAAATTCATTTATAAAAATTTGCATAATTATACTAAATTGATACAAAACACAATAGTTTAAGGGGTGATATGAGAAGTTTTATAGTTTGGTAAAATGGAAAAGTATTATATAGTTTAGAAGGTAAAATGATATTAACCCTTATTAATAGTATACATTAGAAGACTCTCAAAGCATGGTCAAACTTGTGGTTTTTTTGTATATTGTTTTTTTTTGAGGTACTGACCTTGTATTTTTGCGAGGGAGAGGCCAAGTCCTATAAAGGCATAAGTAAAAGACATAATGGCTGCAACGATGGAGAGCACTGAGAGCTTGTGGAAGTTTGGTATTTGGCTCAGAATAATTTGAATGATCCCAAACCAGATCATGAAAGTCTCGTTTGATTCATTACAATCCGCTTCATGCCCATTGAAATGGAAACAATTGGATCTTTTAATAGCCCTGGTTTAATAAATGTTTGCATTACAACCAATTATTCATGCATCCACAATCAAAATTCATACATGATATAAAGACCCCCACAAGGCCAGAACCAAAGAACAGATTTTCTATATAAAATAGTTTTTCATCTAGAAGTGAACATAAACTACTAGTTAGGTTTGATTCATTGTGATTTTTGTTTCATAATGATTTGGTTTAGTTTGGACACTTTTTAGTTTAAACCAAATTGAACATATAAACATATATTTTTTAATAATTTTTTATTATAATTAATTATATTTTAATATTATATTATATTTTTAACTAATTTAATTTAAATTATAAATAAATTTTAATTTTAATTATTAAAAAAATATGTAATATTTTGAAAATATGATTTTTGGCTGATTTTGAACTTATAATAGGCCAAGATCCCAACTGGCCAAATTCATGTTCGGTTTGATTTGATTTTTTCTTTTAAGTTCTGTTCAACTTGGTTTGCAATTGGGAGAAAGGAAAAAAATACTACTTCAAAACCATATATATGCATGAATCAAAATAAATGCAAAAATGTTATAATTCATATCGAAGCACATGTGATAATTTGATTATTTATATATAAATGGATCTTATATAATATATATATATATATATATATAAAATAAAACATTTAAAAAATAAAAATATTTTTAGTATATGTGGGATATTAAAAAGCTTTAAATCAATGATTTGAAAAAAATAAAATAAAATAAACATCACAGAAATATAGTAACTTACGACATACTAAAGGCTGAAGTGATTGTATATCCAATGGTTACTCCAACAAGATTCCCATATTGAGCTAATCCACACATTTGGTACTTGATTCCTCCTATACGGACATAAAGAAAAGTGAGTAGACATATTATATACAATACAACATTATTCAATCCCTAGACAGTAAAATGTGGTAATTTCAACATTCCCAATTGTTATAAGTACCTAGATTGTTCTTTACAGCCAGCATATAAGTGTAATTTCTTCTCCTCCCACGGATTGGATCAGGAGATCTGTAACTGTTAGCAAGTAGGCTTGAAGCATACAAAGTTATCAAAGAAAATATTGTGAGGGCTAAAATGCCAGCAATCCAACCCAACTGAGAAATGGCCCAGGCCAATGATAGCACTCCTGACCCAATCACAGCCGTTATAATATGTGCACTTGCAGTCATCAAAGATCCTTAAAAAACCCAACCAACTTATCATTAAAAATGAAAAATAAAAATATGATTTTTATCTGTTAGAAACATAGTATATATAATAAAGAACATGTAGGTACCTTTTCGCTTTAATCGACCATCATCGTCAAACTTAGTATTTTCTCCAAACCCTCCAGTTTCTAATGCAAAGTTTCTTTTCCCTATCGCTAAGTTCCCTTGCATCTTCATAGTCAAATCTCTAATTTCTTACTGATTCACTGGAATATCTTGTTCTAGAAAAATAGAAAAGAGAATAAATATTTGGTAACTAAGAGTAGGGAAAAGGAGAGAGCCATTAAAAAGTGGGTCTGCTCTCTGGTAATGATTTTCAACTAGTATATAATGGTATATGTAAGGAGAATTATCCATAAGTTTATAGTAGTTTATTAAAGTGGGCAACAATACCAGCATGAATATTTCTGTACGATGCCAGATTATATAAGAGGCAATAAATGGGAAATAATTAAAACAAAAGGGTGATGATAAAAGAGTCTGGAAAGGAGGGTTTAAAGCTAAAATTTTACCTATTTTAGAACTGATGTATTTTTGGTACATGTAGCTTTGCATGGTAGGAATAAATAACCATAGCTATCACTGCAACAAAAATGCTAATAGGAGACCCAAAAACGTCGTAAATTGTAAACATCAATGTAAGTTTTTGTGTTGCGGAACCTACTATCGCTGAAGGTGGTAAACATTCACGATAGATAAAAAGTTTTGCGAATTTTACTATAACAGCGATGTAAGAAAATTATGGCGAATTGTTCCTTTTTCGTGACAAAATATTGTCACGAAAATTTTTCAACATTTAGCGACAACCACTACTAGAAAATAAGGTAAAAAATGACGGTGAAAAATCGACGTCTTAAGTGTTTACACGACGGACACAAAACCGTCGTCTAATGAGGCATCGTCGATAGTCATAAAACATCAATGACGGTTCAAAACCGACGTTTAAAACATTAGTACGACGGACCACATCATCGTCTAAAACTACACTGAAGCCATGTGGATGTCCACGGGCAAATATATAGACGATGGTTTGAGATTGAAACAGTCGTTTATGTTAAACATAGACGACGGTTTCTACATAAAACCTTCGTCTATGTTTTTTTTCTTTTTTTTTAGCGGCTTTTAAATAAATTATGCAAAATTATATTAAATATATTCTAATTACAAAACTCTTATACAAAATTACTAATTAAACCAAAACTCTCATATAAATTTTTCACACAATATATGCACGGGTAGTTCATACATATCATCGAGTTTAATACATATCATCGGATTTCACATATATCACAGGATAATTTATACAATTTTTGATTATATACACAATATACAAATTAACAACCAACTTAACAAATACATTCAATATTCAAACAAAATAATGCATTATATTCAATATTCAAACTTTTCAATGCACGGATTCAAACATTTTTATGGAATAATGTATTCACAATTTGTTAAAAACAATTTAAATAGATTGTCGAGCACTAATCTTAAAGTTTTTGAGTAAAAAATCACAAATATTCTGTGAAATGAAGAAGTAATCTGACCACAATAGAGAATATGAGGAACGACGACCACAATGGATAAGATGAGGAAACGGCGACCTCAATGTAGAAGATGAGCAAACAGCGGCAGATGCTTTAAAATTTCTAAAGAAGTGAGGGCGGGTGCTTTAGGGTTTCTAAAAAAGTGAGGGAAAATGAGAGAGGAAGATGCGTGTAAAGAACAAAACACGGTGTTAAAAACGACGGACAAAAGCTAGGCCCGTCGTTTTTACCCAAATAACACGGCTATAAAACGACACCTTTTTGATAAAAATGACTGGTCCAGAGCCAGGCCCATTGTTCTTTTTTTTTTTTTTAGGCAGGGGTAAAAACGACGGTTCTAGCTTAGAACTGTCGTTTTTACCCAGATAAAAATGACGGGTCTAGCCAGGCTCGTCGTCTTTTTTTATTTTTTATTTTTATTATTATTTTTTTTGTATCCAGATCGTTTATACTTTAGTTAAAGAGACACGTGGCAGCAACATGGATACCACTTGTCTTAAGGATTTATAGAAGACGATTTATAAAGAAACCGTTGTTTTTGATTAAATTATAGACAATGGTTTTGTTTATAACTGTCGTTGATTTTTTTTATACGACGGCCCATCGTCTTTATTACCTGCCAAAGTTGATAACCGTCGTATTAGTGTATTAATGTCAGTTTTCTTTGTTAACCGACGTTTATATAAAAATAAGGCCATCATCGATAACTTATTTCTATAGTAGGGACGTTCGTCGCTAATGATGGGTCATTTTTGCTACAATTTTTATTAAAACCGCCGCAAAATTTGTCGCAACAAATCCATTAAAAGACTTCGTTAAGTAATTCAAATTTAATTTTATTGACAAAATTATTTTTTAATTTAATTAATTAAAATTTTAAATTATTTAAATTTATATTTTAATAATTCAAATTTATGAAAATAAAATTAATTTACTGTTATAATTTAGGGTCTCAATAAATTGATTTTATCCTAAAATCTTATTTGATTTAATTAATATGTTTTCTATACTTAATTTAAAATTATAAATATTATTAATTAAAAATAATTAAATTTCTTTTACTTTTATAATTTAGTAGGGGTTAAATTAATTATAAATTATTTAGTGCAAATGATTAATTTAGTAAATATGAGAATCAATTACTAATTAAAATAATGAGAATGAGAATAAAAATGCAAATATATAAAAATAATGCGTACAATAAAATCACATACAATAATATATTTCCATAAATACAACAATTAAATGCGATATTGTTTTTTATCACTCAAATGTATATATAAATTGGAATATGCTATCTTACTTTGGAGTTATAAAGTGGAGCAAAATAGGTGTCCCTTTTGCTCTAAAGCTATCTATGTATTGTTGGGTCCAAATCACATCAAGAAATTACATACACAGACCTAACAAGTAATTCAAATAAATATAAATTAATCATTACTAATTCTTATTAAATGTAAATATGTTAGTAATTAATACCATTTCATCAAAGTGTTCTCAAATAACATTATTGGCTATGATGTTCCGCATGATCATCATCACATAATACCTGCATTCAGTACTTCTTAGTTGTTTTACCGTCTATACAAAAGTTAGAAAAAATATTAGATTATTTTATTAAATAGATAAGTAGTCATTTAACCATATATTAAATAATATTTACATATATGAATATATATTTATGTATACCAATATGTACTATGTTTTTGGCCACCTAAGCTTTTCATACTTAACTTTTTTATTGTCACCGGTTGTATAGTTCCAAGACAAGTACGTGAGGTATGTACATTATGCATACAATATATATATATATATATCAACACAAATAATGTCATCCTTAAATATTAATTATTAAATTTAATTAATAATCATGCATAGTTAATTATGAAGTCTGCCATACAAGCGCGATTGTTCTCCAAAAGCGAATCATAAAACTATAAGACTACTATGGGTCAACAACATCCAACATCCAATGGGAACTACAATTATATATAAACAAAATGAAATTATGTTTACCCGTACATAACTTGTAAAACTCAAATAATATTATTATTATTAGAGAACCTTATGTACTTTCTTAACCAATACGGAAAAAACCATAGTTGACCCATTAATGCATCTTTCCATCGCATCAAGATTTTAAGCTCTTGCTCATCGAAATTTTTCCTTTCTACATTAGCAATATTATCAAGAAGTATAAAATAATACTTTTCTAGTTGTTCGCCCATCAATCGGGAATGTAAATGCCTACGCAGTAAACTATTATTTACAAGTAGCATAATTAATTTTATGAAACAAAACTATAGTAATAAAACTATGAGTAATGAATGCAATGAAGTTGGAGTTACATACCTTATGTAGAAGAAAATGCAAGATTGTCACAGCTCTTGCATGTAACAAAAGTCTTGGATATCTTTCTTCAAAATAGATAACCATATTTCATAGCCCATAATCGGTGGTGGTAAGGAGGCCGACCACAACTCATAAGCATCATAAGGATCGATACGCTTTAAAAACTCTAGTAGTGTAGGCCTAAGTTCTACTAAGCCGGCATCGTTAACATCAGCATTAGCATATATCGACTCGGTTGGTACTGGTGTAGGCCTTTGAGACCTATATGAGCTATTTAATCTGGTTGCAACCACCTGTTTGCCCTTCAAGCTTTTCCTCTTCCCATATTCCTACAAGAAAAATAAAATACATATTAGTATCACAAAAAAGAAAAATTAATGCAAACAACTTTTTAATTTTATAAATTATCATACACCTCATCAGATGGCAGAATAACAAGTCTTCACACAAATGAAAGTTATGCCTCCTTTACATAGATCATGCCGAATGATGGTATAGGTAACAATAAAGAAAAATCAATCACTGCATCCATAGATACTCTAACATTCTCAATTCTACACCATGACAAACTGCGCTTCCCACTGTCAAAATGCTAATTGCCATGATGTTATCTCTTGTCCCCCTTCTGCAAGCTCACATAGAATGTCCTGAATTTTAAACACATATTAGAAACCATAAATACATTGTAATTATAAATGCTATGATTGCATCGTAAGGATTTAATAATAGTACATGTACTTCTTGCAGTACTGTTGTAGGATCACTAGGTGGAATAGTTGATGTAAAGGGAACATGCGGAGTCCACAGATGGGTAACATCATTGAGCCGAGTACTGCAAGAACCTGCCTCTCCATGCGAAGCATATGTAGGTGTCTTTGGACGTAGGTCAAGACCTCATGCTGTCGCAAGATCCCCGATGTTGTCCAGTACTTTTTTCTTCCAGACAATATCAAACAAACTACTCAAGATGAGCTCCAATTTTTCTATTCTCGCATTTTGGGTCTAGATCCTGTCATCTACATTGGCTTCTTTTTTATTTTGTTGTGTGCTTCACCACGGTGTTTTGAAATAATTCTTGACTGCGAAGCCTTTTCTCTTTCCTTGAAGCTACCGGGATACTCATTGAACCCGAAGACTTGTGTAAGTATATTATTCGGAGGAGAGGTATCAAGAATGCCTCATGTGGCAATTTTCTTGACACATTCTACAAATTTAATTTTGGAGTTAATTATAGACAATACATATAAAATATAATATATGACCATTAGTTTGGAGTTTAGAACTCACAATGTTTTCGACAATGGACTCAACTACCAGGTTATCTAATCGTTCATTTTTCTTTGATCTTGCACGTATCCAAAGCTCTTCACGCTCTATCAGTTTGGCAGTGCCACTTTTAGCTTGTTGCATATTTAGACATATAAATAGGTTACTAACTTTCGCTTAAAAAAATACAAATTAATAAATATATAGTTCATACCAAGTCCATTTCTGACCGCATATATCCTTTACTGCCAAGTCGATGAGGATATTTGTTCTCTTGTCTTTTGCAGATTGATCCACACTTAATTCCTTTGATTTTTAATAATATACTTTATGCTTAGTTCTATGTAGTATTTGACAGTTGCACAATGAAAACATGCAAAATTAGAATTTTTTATCTTGAAATCTTCACCAAGTCTTTGGTTTATAAATGCATCCACTGTTTTTGCATGATGAAGATATAATTGTGAGTAGGTGGGTACTTGAAGGCCTCAGGTGTTGCAAAGTATGGGCTCACATACTTCTCATACAACCAATGCTTAAACCTCCTCCACTTCCAAGCACAATCTCTAAGAGTTAGCTCTCTGCTCGAGTCATCTTTGGCTGAATATTCCTATAAAATATTTTGAATATTTAATAAATAAACTAATCAATTGTGGGTTTAGGTTATAGAAAAAAGTAATTACATTTTAATACCTAGATTGCATACCATAGGTTTTCTTTTAATGTAGGAGACACGTCGTTCCAAACCTTTAATGGAAATCGATATCGTGGAATGAGTAAGTGAGCCTTCTAAGTTGTTCATATGCACATCAGTCTTGTTTAGAAGAGCTTGATAGGCATAAAAAGTTACAATTTTTATGTTGAATTTCTATTATTTTTGAGTTAATTGTTAAAGAAAAATATTAAATTGTTGTAATTTTCTATTTTTAGAGAAAGAAGAACAAATGCTGAAAATTGTTGTATTTTTTGGGTGATTTTTACTGAATAAATCATATATGGAGCTACACATGGAATTTTTATGCAATTCCAGTTGCTAATGATACATGATTATCAAGGTTCAATTCTGAGCAATTGGATCAGCCAATCAATAGTAGTTTGATTTTGAAGATGATTATTTTTATTTAATAGGAGATTAGGGATTGCCACATCATTACTCTACAGCCAGGTGTCTTTGCCAACTAGGATGCAACTTATGCATGGATGATTGGAGATTTCTACATCATTACTCTCTATCCTGGTGTGTTATTATTGCTACATCACATGCCACTTGGGAAGTTCAGATTATTCTAATAATATTAATCGGAGAAGGAATTAGAATTGAAAAGAGATTAGATTATTAAGGAGATATGGATTGCTTTCCTAATCTAATTGGGAGTGTGGCATCATTTTGAGGGCACCAATGGCATATTTATCTCTATAAGGTTGGCCATGTGAGGTTTAATAGGAGATTTGATTTTTATTTAATATTTTGTTTCCTATTATCTTGGAAAATTAGACTTAGTGTAAGATTTAACTCTAGAGTTTTTCCTATCTCAACTAGAAATATTTTACTATAAATACCCTACACCTTGGAGCTTTAAAGATCATCAAAGTCTTCCACATTATTTTCAGTTTTCTTTTAGATTATTTCAGGCACAATTCTAGAGGTTTAAAGCAAGGAAATTTTGGCTACATGAAGGTTTTAGAGCAAGAGAAGAGCCACCACTTTTGTAGGAATTCAACCTTACTCTTGAAGCATATTTGAAAAAGCAATTGAAGGGAGAACAATAGGGGGGAAATTCAGCAGCCACAAGCTTTGGATTTATTTTTCTATTTTCTTCTTCTTTTTGTCATTCATAATATGTTTTTCTTTGATTTATTGATGGTTATTTCTAAGAACATGAGTAGCTAAACTTTTATGAGGATTATTATGTAGCCCTATTATGACTATTTAGTTTTTAATGCATGTTTGGTTTTAATTCATATTGAGTGTTAATATTTCATTATTGTTCTTAATGCTTTCATGAAAAGGTTATTGATTTAATATTGTATTCACTTAGGGATGATGGATATAGTATTTTTTTTTTGCAATGAAATACATGGTACATAGGGATATCATCATGGCTAGTGACACCTTAAAAAAAGCTTATTGGATTTGCATGTCTTAGGGCTTAAATTTGGCAATTTAGATTGGAGACGATTAAACTATCTTGTGCTTGCTAGATCAAGATTCATTGAGGGATAAACTCTTGGTCACTTTAGGTTAAGAGAAGTTAACTAAGGCTAAAATGGATTTGTAGTAGTAAAGTCATAAACCTTGTTCCATCAATATTTTAAAACTTTTGCTTTGTTACTTTTGCTGCCTTACTTTGATTTCTTAATTGCTTTGTTTTTTAATTCTTGCTTTGTTACACAAAACCAATCAATCAAACACTCAATTCTTTTTACTTTTCTAGTTTTAATTGGCAATAAAATTCATTTTTCTTCACTAGAGACATTATTATTCATGGATTGATATTCAATTTTCTTCTAAAATCAGTTTATTACTTGTTGATTCGTGCACTTGCAATTTTCACCACAATGGAGCTCAATGTTCATTGTATTGTAACTGTAACTGCTTTGCATCGCCTGAAGCCTCATTTCTAAATTCTTCCATCATTGTAGATCCTCGACGTTTCCGCTTATGGATTAGAATGCTAAGGCCGGGGATATCATTGGAGGACGAAGACTCATCGGGAAGGAGAACAATATCATTGTATGGATCCATTAATCTGCAACAGACAATACAATCACAAAGACAGTTTACAATCATAACTTATAATGTCAATGTAAAATAACATCAAAGTCTATTTACACTTTATTTAGTGGACATTCAAACTTACACTTTGTATACTTTCTTAAGTGGTCTTAATTACACTTTGTATACATTTTTAAATGGTCCTAATTACACTTTGTATACATTTTTAGATGATCTTAATTTCAATGCATCACCTATTAGTTAAATTGTTGTATGGTTCTAATGCATCACCTATTAGTAAAATTTTTGTATGGTCCTAATGCGTTGCCTATTAGTTAAATTTTTGAATGGTTCTAATGCGTCGCCTATTAGTTAAATTTTTAAATACATAGGTGTGAATTAATTCTAACATTCTAGTATTTCAGTTGAAATTAAACTATTTTCTATAAAAACAACATATTTTCTATATCTTTACATGACAGGACCCGACCCGCAAAGATCCTGCCTGCGTGACCTAATGTTGCCACTAAGCCACAAGCAGTCATGAAAAACCCGCTAAACAAAATTTTAAAAGGGTAAGAATTAACAGACCGAAAAGTTTCACTANATTTGAGTTAGACCTACGTGAATTAATTATTAATTTAAACTGATACATATATACACTTGTATTTGAGTTGGAAGTATGTTATTTTTTATAAAAAACAACATTCTTGCATTCTAGTATTGCAAATGAAATTAAACTATTTTCTATAAAAACAACATATTTTAGCATTCTAGCATGAACATTATTAATTTAACCCGACACATATATACACTTGTCGTTGCAAAAAAGGGTTTGAACTATACTATTTTCTATTAAAACATCATTTTAGCATTTAAGTTTTTGAGCGAAATAAGAGCAAATTTTAGCCCTTTAGCATTTTAGCAAAATGTCGCCTATTTTAGCATTCTAAAATATTAAAATTACTA
The DNA here is from genome assembly GCA_003254975.1 of Ochetophila trinervis. Lineage (NCBI taxonomy): Eukaryota > Viridiplantae > Streptophyta > Magnoliopsida > Rosales > Rhamnaceae > Ochetophila > Ochetophila trinervis. Next base: position 81,578 of record QANX01003418.1, read on the forward strand.
GCATTCTAGAATTTGAGCAGCACAAGAGCGAAACATTGAACTTTATAAAAGTGACAAAATAACTCACATTGAAGATTGGACTTGGCAGTGGCGTGGAAGAGGATAAAGGCTCAAATGGGTTCGGCGGCTGTTCTAAGGAAGAGAAGCAGTAGGGTTTGTAGTGTGGAGGAGGAAAAAAAGGGAAGAGAAATGAGGAGATGGGGTATTTGGGCAGTGGTGTGGAGGAAGAGGAGTAGTGGGGTTGGCGGTGTGGAAGAGGAAAAAGATAAAGAGCAAGGAGGAGAGGGGATATTTTGGCGTTGGCGAGGAGGAGAAGGTTGAGATTGAGAGGAAGACAAAATAACAAATTGGAGAAATGAGGGAAATAAGGGTAGGTTTCGGGGGGAGAGGGGTGGTTTCGAGGGGAAGAAGATGAAAATAAATGATATATTTTAGATTAACCCACAAGTGCACGAATCAACAAGTAATAAAGTGGTATTAAATTAAGAAACTTGTATCGATTCCACGAGGAATAACGTCTCTAGTATTGAAACTAAATAATTTGTAAATTAAACTTTGAAAAGTAAAAGAGTGTTTGATTGATTGTTGTTGTGTAACCAGGAATGAATTAAAAGCAAAGCAATATGAAAAACAAGAACAAGGCAGCAAGTAGTTTATCAAGATTTTAAGAAAACAAGGATTATGACTTCATCACTATTACTTCTATTTAGCCCCAATGCATTATAGATTCATAGGTTAACCCCCCTTTAACCATATATGACTAGAAATTGATATCTCAATGCATTCTAATCTAGCAAGCACAAAGTATTTAATTATGTCTAATCTAAATACGGAAGTTTAAGCCCTAAGACATGCAAACCCAATAAATCATGTTAAAGTTGTCACTAAGGCATGCAATATTTCTATAACCATGTATTTTATTGCCCATCCATACTTATATCCCTTATTTCTAGCCAATATAAATACTTAATCAATCCACCTTTTCATGGAAGCATTAAGAACTACAATAAAATATTAACCTTAAACATGAATCAAACTCAATCATGCATTAAACACTAAATATTCGTAATAGGGTTACATCATAATCCTCATAGAAAAATTAGCTACACATCATCTCTAAATTATCCATCAAATAAATAAGAGATAACATAGTTTAAATAACAAAAAGACTAAGAGTAAAGAGATCAAATCCAAAGTTGATGGCTGCTGGAATTGTTCTTCAATCTTCTCCTCTTGGCTTCTCCAAACTATGATCCAAGTCACAAGGTTGACTCCCGCTTGGCCGAAATTCCCCTTGCACTAGGCTTTGTGTATCACAATCTTACTATGAAATAACACTCAAAAACTGAATATAAACCTTAAACAAAGCTGCTGTTTGCAGTGAGAATGGAGAGAAAAACGTTCAACCATGAGGGCTGGTGGTAAAACTCTGTGTGTGAAAAACGTCCAACCGTGAGGGCTGGTGGTGAATGGTGTTTTTCCCTTCAGTAATGCATGGTATTTATAGGGAATGTTTAGGAGATGTTTAACCAAAAAACCCTTCTAAAACCTAGAGAATATAGGAGATAATATGTAAACTCAATCTCCAACTCCTATATTTCCTAGCATGGCTGGCCACCTCAAGGAGAGTAGGGTAATTTGTGTCACATGTTCACACTAGGGATAAGGAAGCGTTCTTTATCTCCTTAGGAATCAAATTTATATTCAACTATAATTCCTTTTAGTCTAGATATTATTCCAATTAATATAATTAGAATATCTGACCTTCCATGTGGTGTATGATGTGGCAAATTTCGTACACATGGCTGAAGTGTGGTGACATTGCAGTCCAATCATTAATAGCATCCTCGTAAGCCAAAATAATTTCCTTTTATATCTTCTATGATCGGCAGGCAGATTCCAAGTATCTTTTGGATGACCAAATGGACTTCGAATTTATTAATTATAGTTTCAAAAGTCAGGTCTATGTCTCAGATTTCCATAAATATCTTTTTTTGCACAATTTGGACACCGGGAACACACTCAAATTCTAATTTTCTCGAGATGGTGTAAATCTATTGGAAATATTAATTTTGTAAATCAAATTGGCACTGATTGGCCAAACCATTTGCAATGAAACTTTTCAGAATTGAAGCCTAGTGAATCAATAATCATTTTCAACTGGAATTGCACAAAACCTCAAAGTGTGGCTCCAGATATGATTTTCTCAATAAAGGTTGCGCAGAAATACAGTAATTCCAGCATTTGTCTTTCTCTTACTGAAAATAGAAAAATATAGTAATTAAGTATTTTTCATCAACAATTAACCATAAATTAGCTTAAATTCAATATAAAAAGTGGCATAAAAACATTAACAATTTATGCCTATCAAGGGTTGGTGGGAATTAATTCCGCCATAAATTTGGCCACTTTGCTACGCAGGGAGTTGCTAAAAAGTATTTAGTGACTCAGTGCATCAGGGATTTAACTTTACATTTCAGCGACATAGAGCATCGCTATAAGGTCTTTAGTGATGCACTGTGTCGCGGATTGATCTTACCTCTCCGTGACACATTGCATTGATAAAGACCCTTTAATGATGCTTGCCCTTGCAGATTTTGTGTTCATTTAGCGATGCCAATTCATCGCTAAAAATTTTGCTTCGCAGATTTAACCATTTTTAATAAAAAAATGCCGAGCATCCCATGTTCTTTCCTTGGAGCCTAGCCTGTACAGGAACATTTTAAATTTTTTTAGTTGTTACAACTATAATAAAAAAAATATAATTAGTGTTTGGTCTATACAAATAAATATACATTGTAAGAAATAATTTTTACACTCAATAAAAACATATATGTATCATATCCATATCCCTTCACAATCGTCACGAACACAAACTTCTTTGAAGTCTTCATCACTATTAACATCAATGTCATCCACACAAGGAAGATGATCGGCAAACGAGTTATGATCCATTTTAGTGTCTTAGTCTTCTTCAACATCAACAAATACATCATGTTGTGGTGGAGCTAATACTATTGACCAACGTGGATCAAGTTGATCATCAACATAAAATACTTGCTGCGTTTGTGAGGCCATAATGAATGGATCTGATTTGTGACCAATCTTGATCAAGTTGACACATGTAAAAACTAATTCATCAGTTTTCACCCAAATACTGTTGTCAACCCAATCACACATGAAACTAGTAACGCATAAATGATTATAATTAACATCCCAAATTTTTCGTACTTTTCCGTAATAAGTCATATCTGCTAAAATATGATTGTTGTCCTTTACATAGCATAATGTAGACCTTGAACAACTATCTTGACTCCACTTTTTTGTGTGACACGTTTATTTTCCCTTTTCACTGTATTGTACAAATCCCTTTAATGAAATAACCTTCATGTTTAGTTACTACCCATTTAGGAACTTGTGCAATTCACCTCAAAGTTTCATTTTTAATATAATTTTGTTGACATCCATCGGTGTTAATCTATTAACATCCATTGAATGTAATTAGCAAATTAATAGTAGTAAAGAAATTAGCAATTTTTAACATTTCAAATATGATTGCACACCTTATCACGCATCCAATAAATAAATATGCAGTTGTGTTTGTCTTAAATCCATTTTGCCCCTTTTTTTTTCTATTTTTTATATGCTTTTAAAGCTTCCAAATGAAAACTACCACTCAAAAAATTTAATTAAAAACATAAGTGAGTGCATGCAATATATAATACATTAACATTAAAACAACATACCTCCTATATGGCTCCACCTCTGACACATTCGAAAGTACACAAATATGGACCTGCTCCTAAAGCTTTTGATCAATTGATTGCATCTTTCCACCTTTAATAGAGGCACCGACATCATCCTTCTTATTAAGCTTTTGATATATGTCAAGAAGGATTCCAATTTCATCTAACCCTTTTTGGTACTCACTACAAAACTCAATTGCTTCTTTAGCAGTATAACTCTCAGCAATGCAACCTTTTGGCAAATTTTGTTGGAAACATAACTCTTCAATAATTTCATGTACCTCTCGAATGGGTACATCCATCTAAAATGTACTGGTCCACACAGTCTAACTTCTCAAACCAAATACACAGTTAAACGGACCATTACAACAAAAAAATATGGTGGAAAAAACTTCTCCATCAAGCACAATGTTCTCACAAGATTGCTCTGTATGGCATCCAGAGAAGCAATATCATTAGACTTTTTACATATTGAATTAAAGAAAAACAAATTCTTGCAATTGTAACTCACACATTTTTAGGAAGCACCAGGCGTATTGCAAGACTCAATAGTTGCTGCATCAATATGTGATTATCATGTGACTTCATCATTTTTAGCTTCAAGTCCTCAATTCTCACAATATTCTTAAAATTTAAAAAGTACCATCTGGAACTCTTAACTCTGCCAAACCACGACATAATAGTTTTTTCTCTTGTTTGGATAATGTATAAAATGCAGGCAGTAAAAAAGTTCATGTTCCATAGACGGACGGGGCCAGTTCAAGCCGCATACCCATCTTTACTAAATCTAACCGAGGATTTATTTCATCACTTGTCTTACCTGGAATTTTAAGCAATGTATCTACTTTGTTTTCACATGCATTTTTCTCAATAAGCATGACATCTAAATTGTGTCGTACATGTAGATATTTCCAGTACTCTAAATAAAAAAATATTGACTTCTTTTTCCAACAGTATTCAATGTCATCCTCGTAAAAATTTTCACCTCTGTCTGTGTTGTCAAATGTTCAAGTTGTAAGCTTAGATAATTTTCACCTCTACATCTAGGTTATCAAATTGTGAAGAAAGTCACAACACCAGATTCATAAGATTCACCTTGCCAAATCTATTGACAGTAATTGCTATTAAATTTGTTCCAATATATGTGACCTTTTATGGCATTTTAGAGAATGCAATGTCATATTCCCACATTTTATACAAGTACACTATACAACATTACAATCACCTACATTTTTCACCGCAAACTCTAAAAATTCATTCATACCTTTTGCAAATTGATATGATCGTTATCCAAATATATCCATGACTTATCCATTATGCAATTGTATTAATTAATGAAAAAAAACCTTAGTATTGCCTATATATGAAAGTAACAAAAACCGAAACACAACAAAAACACATACGTGAATGAATAAAAAGTTAATAAATGACAATACAAACTTCTAGCTACATGCAATATACTATAAATACTGTTGCATATATATGTGAAAACTTACTTGCAATGTTGTGAATTAGGTTTTTGTTTTCATCTTGATATGGTGATTTAGTCGAGAAAAAATAGTCCAGAAAATCACAACAAATTAAGAACGTGAAGCAGAAATATAATGAAAGCTATAATTTATTGCAAATATAAGAATTTGGTTGGAAAAATTAAATGAGGTATTCAATTTAAGTTGGTAGGTTGGTCGGGTGAAAAATTAATTGGAAAAATTATAGCGAATTTTTAAAATTTGCATTTAAATACTTTTAGTGACAAACTTCGTCGCTTATCTCTTTAAATTTATACTTTATACTTTTAGAGATGAATTATATATTTTTAGAGACCCAAGTCATCGCTCTTTATGAACATTTAGCAATGACTTGCGTCGCAATTTAGGAGGATTCAGTATTAAAATCGTCGCTAGATATTTTAGAGATTAAGCAATGACTTGCGTTGTTGTTTGTCTATATTTGCACATTTATTTTATTAAAATGTTTCCTTTAATGGTGAGTTCATATATATATGAAAAAAACTGAAAAAATCTATTTTTTGGCCATGTGAGTTACAAATAAATGAACTTTATTAATAATGCTTCAATCATTATAAATAAACTGATTTAGAAAACATAAATATTTTGAATATTAATAATATAGTTTGCAGAATTGAATGATATTATAGTAAATGATTTTATTACATCTTGTTTAGTGAAAGTCTATTTTTTATTGAACTCATATAAAATCTTGCACATTGAATGATATAATACATTAAATATTATTTACAAGGCTTCTCAATAAAGGCTTTTTTATATGCTACAAAAGTATATGTATATAGAATAATGCTACAAAATAAATCTCCTTCCAAAAAATATAAACTAATTTTATTTTATTGACATTACATAACAAACAATCTTTTGGAACTGAGTAGGTTTACATAAATTCTCCATCGATCTCGGTAAATAGAAAATGACCGAGTGAGATGGCGAGCCTTGTCCAAGGTTTGGTTGCCAGTTGCTGACATCTAGCTTTGACCCACGTTTAATGTATTAAGAATGAAATAATTTATCTTTAGGTTGGTGAACTACCAGAGGCACATAGATTGACATTTTGTGACGGGTCGACCAAATAAAGGAGCGTAATGATCAAGAACATTTCATTCTTTGATTCTACTTTGAAAGAGTATCAGTTGAATCAAATAGAAAAAAAATAAGAATATCTATTCATAGTTGGGAATTTTTTTCCTTGTCGGATGAATATTTCATTCTTTCCTTTTGCTTTGAAAGAATATCAGTTGAATAATTTAGAATAATCGCTAACACTTGTACAAATTTGATAGGCATAAAATGTTAATGTTTTTATGCCACTTTTTATATTGAATTTTAGTTAGTTTATAATTAATTGTTAATGAAAAGTACTTAATTACTGTATTTTTCTATTTTCGGTAAAAGAAAGACTAAAGCTGGAATTACTGTATTTTTGAGCAACCTTTACTGAAAAAATCATATATGGAGCCACACTTTGAGGTTTTGTGCGATTCTAGTTGAAAATGATTTCTAATTCACTAGGATTCAATGCTGTAAAGTTTAATTGCAATTGGTTTGGCCAATCAATACCAGTTTGATTTACAAAATCAATATTTCCAACAGTTGCGGCAGATTTACACCATCTCAGGGAAATTAGAATTTGAGTGTCTTCCCAATGTCCAATCTGTTAAAAAAAAGATATTCCTCAAATTCTAAGACATAGAACTATCTTTTACAACTAGAATTAATGAATTTGGAGTCCATTTGGTCATCCAAAAGGTACTTGGAATCTGTCTGGTGGTCATTGGAGATATAAAAGGAAAGTCTTTTGGCTTATAGGACGATATTGATGATTGGACTGCCATGTCATCACACTCTATCCATGTGTACGAAATTTTCCACATCATATGCCACATGGGAGGTTAGATTATTCTAAATATACTAATTGGAATAATATTTAGAATAAAAGGAATTAGAGTTAAATACAAATTTGATTCCTAAAGAGATAATGAATGTTTCCTTAAACCTACTATTAACATAAGACGCAAAATACACTTATACCCTTGAGGTGGCCTACCATAGTAGGGAATTTATGGAGTTTGAGATCATGTATACATATTATCTCCTATATTCTCTAGATTTTAGAGGGACTCTAGGGTTAAACCTTTCCTAAACCTTTTCTATAAATACCATGCAACATAAGAGATATATAGACAATTCATCTCAGTCCACACGGCTGCAACCATCACAGCCAGACCCCTATCTCTTTTCTTCTCCCCATTCTCATGGAAACAACAGTTTTCTTAGGTTTTATGTTCAGTTCTTAACATACATAGAAAAGTTGTGATACACAAAGCAAAGTTCAAGGGAGAATTCGGCTAGCCTTGGATGAGTCAACCTTGTGTCTTTGATCATAGTTTGGAGAAGTAAAGAGGAGAAGATTGAAGAACGAATTCCAGCAGCCATCAACTTTGGATTTGATCTTTTTACTCTTAATCTCTTTGATATTCATTCTATGTTGTCTTTTAATTATTTGGTGAATAAAAAAAGATCATGTATAGAAAATTTTTTATGGGGATTATGATGTACCCCAATTATGACTATTTAGTGTTTAATGCATATTTTAATTTGATTTATGTTTAAGGTTAATAATTCATTGAAGTTCTTAATGCTTCCATGAAAAGGTGGATTGATTTAGTATTTATATTGGCTTAGGAATAAGGGATATAAATATGGATGGGCAAAGAAATACATGGTTATAGGAATATTGCATGCCTTAGTGACAGCTCTGACAAGAACATATTGTGTTTGCATGTCTGAGGACTTAAATTTCAGTATTTAGATTGGGGATAATTAAATACCTTGTGCTTAACTTGTGAATTAAGTAGGATAACTCAACTAGCCAAAGAACTAAAGTTGGATTTAAGAGCACCAATACTTTGGTCTCACAATCTTAGTACAGCTGCTCTGGCTAACAATCCAGTGTTCCATGCTTGTACAAAACATATTGAGATGGATATTCATTTTGTATGAGGCAAAGGTCTTAATCGTGAGTTAGAGATTCAGTATGTACCCACAACTGAACAAATTGCTGATGGTTTCACTAAAGTCCTTGGGACAACAAGATGTCAATACTTGCGAGATAAAATGAGAGTTATTACAGTTATATGACGTTTTATCTTGCTTAGTTTAAATGGTGTCGAGAGTTTGGCTTGAGGGAGGCTTTTATAGTATACATGCCAACTCAGCTCTAGTTCCTTTAGTTAGTTATAACTACAACTGTCCAGGTCAGCTATATTAGTTTTAGATTTGTTAGTTTGTTAAATACTTACTTAAAGTAAAGAACTATTACACAATAATATAAATAATGGTTTAGAATGCATTGAGGAATCAACTTCTAGTCACTTATGGTCAAAGGGGTTTAACCTATTTACTTGCTTCCTTTCTACATTTTAATATTACTATTTTTCAATTCATGCTTGGTTACTCAACAACGATCATTCAAACAACTCTCTTTACTTTTGTTAAGTTTAATTTACAATTGATTTAAATTTACTACTAGAGACATTATTCCTCGTGGGATCGATATTGGTTTTCTTTTTAAAAGGAATCCACTTTATTACTTGTTGATTTGTGCACTTGCGAGTTAATCTAAAATATACCATAACAAGTTTTAGAGGGCAAGAAAGATATATATAAAAGAGAATTGAAAATGAAAAGTGGATTGTGATGTGAGAAGGTATATATTTATAGATAGAGAATGGCAGTTGTGAATTAATTTTTAGTAGGTGAGAATTAATTACCAAGGCATGTGTTGCAAAAATTAGCGACATAGAGCAAACTTTGTCGCCAATTTATAGTTATTAGTGACGAATTCGTCGCTAATTCTCTAAACCCTCCACCTATTTAGTGAAGGATGCATTGCAAGTTATGCCTAAAAAGTGATACATGCGTCGCTATTGTTCATAAATGTGTCCTATAAATATATGTAAGAAAAAAAATGCAAAATCTAATTTTTGTTCATGTGTTTTCAAATTAATGAACTTTATTAATAGTATTTCAATGTTATAAATAAACTAATTTAGAAACTGGAATATATTGAATGTTAATAAATTTAGTTTATAGTAAATTATTTTATTCAATCTTGTTTAGTGAACGATATTATTTATTGAACATATATAAAATCTTGTTTATTGAATAATATGATAAAGTAAATATTCTTTACAAGGGTTCTCTCTCTATATATATATTGGTGAATAAAGGCTTCTCTATATGCTACAAAAGAATATAGAGATAAATACACTTTAGTACCCTGTAGTTTGATAAACTTGTACATTAGTCCTTCAAGCTTTAAAAGTATCATATTAAGTCTCAAATTTATATTGTATGCCACATTTGGCATTCGAGTTTCAAGTGTATTACATTAAGCCTTCAATTTACATTCTATGCAACATTAGACCCTCAAGTTTCAAGTGTATTACATTAATTTTCTAATTTATATTTTATGCCACAATAAATTGAGCCACATTAAAATATCATTATATGCCCCTTATTGAGGCATAAAATACAAATTGAAAGATTAATACGACACACTTGAAATTTCAGGGTCTAATATGGCATAGAATATAAATTGAAGGCTTAATGCAATACACTTGAAACTTGAGGATTTAATGTGGTATAAGATGTAAATTGGAGGCTTAATGTGATATATTTGAAACTTGAAGGCCTAATATGCAAGTTTATTAAACTACAAAGTACTAAAATGCATTTATCCCAAAAATATATATATATATACAATAATGCTACAAAAAAAATGTCCGATAAAAAATAGAAATATTATTATTTTATTGACCTTACATAACAAACAGTCTCTTAGAACTGAAATGGTGTACATAAATTCTCCATCGATATCGAAAAATGGAAAATGACCGAGTGAGAAGATGATGGTGAGCCTTTTTCAAGTTTTGGTTGCCATTTTTTGACACCCAGCTTGGACCCGCATCTAGTGTACTAACAATGAAATAATTGATCTTTAGGAGAGGTAATGATAAAGGAGCATAGATCTTCGATTTTTAATGGGTTGATCACCTTAAAGAGCGTAAAGATAAAAAATATTTCATCATTTTCTTCTATTTTGGAAGAGTATCAGCTAGATCTAAGATAAAAATCATAAAGAATATCTATGCAAAGTTGAGAATTTTTTGATATAACACATAACGAACAATCTATTCGGCATGTTTATATGGCCTCTTATTTATAGACTCGCTCCTTGTACCTGCTCCCACCGATCAAGCTTCTCTTTAATCCTAGTCTTCCAGAGATGGTTGCTTTTGCAATCCAACTTCGACCCTTATCTATTGTACTAAGAATGAAATATTTGATCCTTAGGTAGGTGAACTACGTGAGGCACATAGATCGATGTTTTGTATTGGGTCGATCAAATAAAAGAGCTTAATGGTCTTGAATATTTCAACATTTGCTTTATTTTGAAAGAGTATCAGCTAAATCGAAGAGAAAAAAACATAAGAATATCTATGCATAGTTGGGAATTTTTTTTTCCTTTTATTTTGAAAGAATATCTGATGAAAAATTTAGATTAATAGCTTATAATCTTTCATTTGGATGTTCCTCAACATAGTTAGCCATGCATGAGTTGCTAATAATGCCTAAATTAGTGACACCTGCTTGTTTGGTGTCGCTAATTAGGTTTCATGCCTAATTATTGTGACACTTTACCTTCTTGTGTTGCAAATTATTTTTGGCGTGCAGAGTTTTTGCTACAAATGCATAATATGTGTCGCTGAATATAGTTTCAAAATGTGTGTTGCTAGATGTATTTGGCGTCACTGACAAAACAATTTTGAGACGTAGTTGTGTTGGGAATTAGATTTTCGTCACACAATTTTTTTCTCTATCACGCACTTAGTGTCGTGGATCCACACTTTTGGCGTATTGTATATTCGACTGTCACCATTCAAAAGTTATTTGGAAAGCATTTGCTTATCTCAATTTATACAAACAAATTAAAAAAGTTTCATTAGTAAATAATTGCAACCTCATAATCATTATTCTAAAGAAATTCTTAGATTTATCCACTTAATTAATTTTAACCCTAAATATGTAAAGTTAATTTGATTTTCTATGATTTTAATATCTATTTTTCATTTTGTTAAAGAGAAAATTACATCTGGGATACCTGAACTATATCGGGTGTTACACTTAGGTACCCAAACTATTTTTCGATGCAATCAAATACATGAACTTACATTTTTCAACACCTTTAATAATTTTGTTCATTAAAAGCACGTGCAGACAACGTGGGGAGGAAACCCAGGGGCAATGGGCATCATTTCATCTCCCTATTACTAGTTGACGATGATAGAAGGATAAAATCGTCATTCAATCTCACATCTCCATTTTTTTAAATTTCCCTTTGATTTTCTCGGCAGCCAAACACAATTTAACTTCAAAAACCAGAGCAAAATCGCATCTGAAATCCTTCACATGTTCGCATTAATATTTGAAGCACCCATCTAATCATTTCCTTATCTTCAAAATTTAAAAATTATAATAATGATAATAAATTACTTTTCCTCTCCTCCTCCATTCCCCCAACATTCAGACCTACACCCCTAACATTTTTTTTGCTTTATTATTATTATTTTTCTTTCTTCCTCTTCTTTACTTCCTTGCTTATTTCTTTCTCTCATTCTTTCCCAACCTGATGGAAAATGGCTAAAAACGACGGTTGTAAATGATTGGAAGCCACCGAAACTCAAACCTAGGCGATCAAATATTGGGGTAAAGATCATCATCGGTTTGGCTTCTGTCATGGATGATGAGCCAAGCACCGACCCTTTTCTAGATCCACCACATCGACCCGGTTCCTCCCCCCCATTCTCACTTCTTGCCGTAGTCGTGGCTCACCGTGAAACCCAATGATTCCATCCAGTAGAGCACCGCCGCTGAAGTGTGCGAGTGGTTTGGCGGCTGAGAAAGGGGAAATTCTCTTTTGTTTGGTATAATTTTCTCATTTTTTTGTTTTTTGTTTTTATTTATGTTTCTTTGGTTTCTGAGAAAGGAGAAATTCTGAATATTTACATCGGTGAGAGATCTGGTGGTGATGGAGAATCAGAAGAAGAAGAAAGAGAGAATTTTTGGGTTGAATCATGAAGAAGAAAAAGAAAGAGATAATTTTTTCTTTAATTTTTTTCATTCTAATCGGTAACATTTGAAGAAAAGAAGAGAGAAGAACAAAGAGAGAAAATGACGCCCATTGCCTTTAGACTTCCTCCCTATGCGGTTTGCACATGCTTTTAACGGAAAAAATTAGACAGAAATGACGAAAAATATTAACGGTGTTGAAAATGTGAGTTTAGGTATCTGATTGCAACTAAAAATAGTTTGGGTACCTAAGTGTAACACCCGATATAGTTCAGCTACCCCATGTGTAATTTCCTCTTTTTTGAAAAGAACAAATAATAATGTACTTGATTCTTTAAATCAAGCTTCATGCACAGTATTTTGTCACTACAAAAAAAATTAAAAATAAAAACAACTCACATTTAGTGACATACAGTTTTTGTCACAAATTTGTAATTTGTGACGAGTTTAGACTTTCTGTGACAGAAGCTGTGTGTCGCACAGCGTGGTGTTATTAAATGGGTGCCACTGAAAGTATACAGCCATGCAAACTTAGTTGTCACATGAAAAGTCTTGAAACTGTGACACCACGAATTACGTCACAAATTCATGAAGGTAACAATGATGTCATGTTTGTGTAGAAATGTGCTATCTGGGTTGGGTTCAAAATGTACATTGATGGCACATATGAATATGTGTCACATATTACTTTTGTCACCCTTAGCAACTGTGACGGAAGAGATTATGTCGACATACGTAATTGTGCATCACAGTTTATTTTTATGATGACAATAACCTTCGTCTAATTAAATACGTGACACGAGAATAAAATGTTATAGTTTTATTTTGGTGACCATGATAACATGTCACATTAGTAATGTGTGACAAGTATTTTAATGAAGAATGAAAATTTTGTAAGTCAACAAAATTGCCACAAGATATATCATTAACTTGTTGTATTTGTCGTTGATGTGTTTTTATGACACATAATTCAACCTGCCACATATGCTTATAGCCACATCAATAGAATGTAAACTTCCATTACAAGATAAGACCATTGTTCGCATTGCACGAATAAAAAGTTGTTGTACATCTATACTCAAAATATAACACCTATATATTTTGTAGTTGTATCATAGGTATCCTTTACAAAATATACCTGGTACTTAGCATTCATATACAAAATTAACCCTTAGGCATTCAACTATTCCAACTAAGTATTGGCTAATAAAAACTAATCAAATAGTAGTATACTAGGCTATCCATTTCTAACAATCCAAATAATACTGGGTATGTACGACAACAAGTTCTGACTTGCATGCTACTAAAGTGTTGGGATATGTCCTCATATAGAGGAAGCAATGTATATACAAATTAACTTGCAATGGAAGACATATTAACATAAATTCATCAGCAACTATGAGCACCCCACCATCATTCAATAAGGAAAGAAACTATGATTTATGTTCATTAAGTGTAACAAATAGGTAAGTTGCCTTATTTACTTACAGTGTCCATCATTAGCAGGGGTATCATCCTATCCTAGGGACAACCGTAGATGTTTGTCCATGGAGTCCAGCCGCTCTTGAAACTTAGCAAATAGAACTTTTTTGTCCATTTCCTTCATCTTAGCTTCCATTTCTTCATTCTTCCTAATCATTTTTGCTTCTCTTTCTCTATTTTCTCAAACTTGTTGTTCGATGTGGGAGGCATACATGTGAGCCTTTGTAGATATAGGTTTTGGACCTACACCCATGCCAAGTATGTAACTAGATTTCAAATTAAAACTTTACTAAAAATCTCATCAACCAATAATTGGTTTTCCTTCCTTTATGCATCTATTTGTCGAATGTGTTGATCTTACAATAACAAAGAGGGGCTACTGCATTAAGTAAAGTTAGTATTTTTGTTTTGGTGAATGCAAAAAAATTGCAAAACATGCAATTTATGACTCATGAAATAGTCACATATGTTTCGTTTGCACCATCATTAACCCATTGTGTTTTTTTTTTTCTTGTTGAAATGTATGTCATACCACAAATCAAAATATTTAAAAAGCAGGCTCAATTTCTCTAGCTTCCTGATAGGCATAAAATGTTAATGTTTTATGCCACTTTTTATATTGAATTTAAGCTAGTTTATGATTAATTGTTAATGAAAAATACTTAAATACTGTATTTTTATATTTTTCAGTAAAAGCAAGTCAAAGGCTGGAATTACCATATTTCTGCGCAACCTTTACTGAGAAAATCATATCTGGAGCCACACTTTGAGGTTTTGTACGATTCCACTTGATAATGATTCCTGATTCAATAGGGTTTAATGCTGCAAAGTTTCATTGCAAATGGTTTGTCCAATCAATGCCAGTTTGATTTACAAATTCATCAGTTGCAGCAGATTTACACTTTCTTGTGATTGAACTGTCATGTCATCACATATCAGCCATGTATCCAAATTTGCCACATCACATGGCACATGGAAGGTCAGATTATTCTAATTATTTTAATTGGAATAATATTTGAGATAAAAGGAAGGGATATTAGAGATTGATTATGATTCCTAAGAAAATAAGGAAAGTACCTCTATCCCATGTGTGAACATGAGGCACAAAATACCTCTATGTCATTAGGATGGCCGACCATATAGAGAATTTATGGAGATTGAGATTATGTAATATTGTATCTCCTATATTTTCTAGGTTTTAGAGACACCTTAGGGTTAAACCACTCTTAAACCTCTCCTATAAATAGATTGCTACCTTGAGAGTGAAAGAGGATCCTTTACACCATTCACTAGCCCTCACGGCTACAACAGCCTTGTTCCCTCTCTAGCCGCATCTTTCCCTTTCTTTTCTTCCCCATTCTCACAGCTACAAAGGTATTTAGTGAGATTTATTATTCAGTTTTTAAGGGAACAAAGTTGTGCTACACAAAGAGAAGTCCAAGGAGATTCGGCTAGCATTGGAGGAGTCACTTTGAGGCTTTGATCATAGTTTGAAAAAGCTAGGAAGAGAGGATTGAATAATCAATTTCCAGCAGTCATAAAACTGGATTTGTTTTCTTTTCTCTTATTTTCTTTGATTATTTAAACTATGTTGTCTCTTATTTATTTCATGGATAATTTTGAGATGATGAGTAGCTAACTTTTCTATAAGGATTGTGATGTAACCCTATTACAAGTATTTAGTTTTTAATGCATATTTAGTTTGATTCATGTTTAAAGGTTAATATTTCATTGTAGTTCTTAATGCTTTCCATGAAAAGGTGGATTGATTTAGTATTTATATTGACTTAGGAATAAGGGATATAAATATGGATGGGCAATGAAATACATGTTTATAGGAATATTGCATGCCTTAGTAACAACTTTAACAAGGTCTCATTGGGTTTGCATGTCTTAGGACTTAAATTTCCATATTTACATTAGGGATAATTAAATATGTTGTGCTTGCTAGATTAGAATGCATTGAGGAATCAACTTCTAGTCATTTGTGGTTAAAGGGAGTTGACCTATGAATCTATTTTGCATTAGGACTAAATATGAGTAATAGTGGTGAAATCATGATCCTTGTTCTTTAAAATCTGTGAAATCTTACTTGCTGCCTTGTCTTTCAATTTTAATTTTGCTTTCTTTATTTGCTGTTTTTAAATTCATGCTTTGTTACTGAACTCACAATCATTCAACAAATACTCTTTTTAATTTTAATTGATTTAGTTAATAATAGATTTATTTTCAATACAAGAGATGTTATTCCTCGTGGGATCGATACAGGTTTTCTTGAAATAAAAACCACACTTTATTACTTATTGATTCGTACACTTGCGAGTTGATCGAAAATACACCACAACAAGTTTTTGGCGCCCTTGCCAAGAATAATTATTTCTACTTTTGATTTTGAATTTATTGTTGATTAAATTACTGTTTTAATTTACTTTCTGTTTTTGTTTTTGATTTTGTGTTTAGGTTCGGTTTTAGCCAACAAAGAACAACTATTGGAGAGCTTTCTTGGATCCAAAGCAATCCAATTGAGTTTAAAGAAGGAGAAAATCAAAGGAGATAAGTTTTTAATTTTTTGTGTTTCTGTTTTTAGGGTTTACGGTTTTAAAAAAAATTAAATAAATAAAACTTTTAATACTGCAGTTTTATTTACTGTTTTAATTAGTTTGTTCACTGTTTTAATTTTTTTTAGTTGCGGTTTGGTGTTTATTTTTGCTTAATTTTTGTGTTTACTTTTAGTTTAATTTAATTTGCATCTAAGTTTAATTCTCTTTAGTTATTCAATTGTTTGATTTCAGTTTTATTAATATTAGTTGCTGTTTTAATTCAGTTTTTCCATTTATTTTCAATTGCAGTTTTTCTGTTTTGTTTTGTTTTACTGTTTTAATTTTTCTGTTTTGTTTAGTTGTTCTATTTTATGAGTCTTAACTCTGAATCTGAATTTTTTGAGAGAGATCTAAGGAGATTAAGGAGAAAGGGAGTTAGAGAAACTTTATTTAGAAACACCGAAAGATAAGAAAACAATATGGAAAACCAAGGTAACCCAGTAATTCCTGAAGTTCCTATTAACCAAGGTTATAGGTCTATTAGGGCTTATGCTGCACCTAGAAGGGTTGAGGATATGTCATGTATTAGGAGACCACCTATTGATGCACCTAGCTTTGAGGTTAAACCTATTAACATGTCTATGCTCAACAATTACCAATTTGGAGGGTTTTCAAGTGAGGATCCTAACCAACATATATCGAATTTCTACAATGTATGTGAGTTATTGAAATATAATGGTATTAATGAGGATGCTGTAAAACTTAAGTTGTTTCCTTTTACTTTAAAGGATAGAACCAAAAGTTGGTTACAATCTCTACCCCCTTGGAGTATTGTCACTTGGGATGATTTAGCCTTTAAGTTTCTAAACAAATTCTTCCCACCTATTAAAACCGCCAAGCTTAGGAATGAAATTAGTACTTTTCACCAATTTGATGGAGAGTCTTTATATGAAGCTTGGGAGAGGCTAAAATAGCTACTTAGGAAGTGTCCACACCATGGGATGCCCATTTGGATTTAAGTCCAAACCTTTTATAATGGGTTAAATAATTTAACAAGAAATAATGTGGATACTGCTATAGGTGGTGCTTTATTAAACAAGTCCCAAGAGGATGCATACTAACTGCTGGAGGAGATGGCAATCAACAATTCCTAATGGGCAAGTGAAATGAGTCAAAACCTAAAGAAGACCATGGCTGTCCATGAAGAGGATAAGTTAGATAAATTGAGTTGTCAAGTTGCAATGCTAACAAAGCAACTTGAAACCTTGGGTTCCAACAATATAAATAATATTTCCAATATTTCTAATTGTTGTGAATATTATGGGGATAATCATGAAATTATAAATTGCCATTTAGGAAATTTTAAAGAAACTAACGATGTGAATTTTGTAGGGAATTTCCGACAAGGCAATAGCAACAACAATTCATTCTCCAACACTTACAATCCAGGATGGCGAAACCATCCAAACTTTTCGTGGAGAGACAATTCCAATACCCAAGGAGGACAACAACAAAAAGGGATCTATCAAGTTCCACCTCACCAACATCAACAATTCCAATCCTTGAATTTCAATAAAAATTCTCAAACTCAAACTCAAACTCCACCTTTATCTCATAATGTTTCTTTACTTGAGCAAGCTATGATTAAAATGATTGAAACTTATAGTGCTCATATGCAAGAAACAAATGCAGCAATAAAGGGACTAGGTAATCAAGTGGAGCAACTAGCTCAAGCTCAAGTTCCTAGTCCGCAAGAGAAAGGAAGTGACTTAGAGAGAATAGTAAGTCAACTACTGGATTTCAACTAGAAACAAAGAAAGAGTTCTCAACCTTCATGGCACAAACTGAAAGCTTTATGATCAAAACTGAGAATCAATTCAACAATCAAGCTGGTGCTATTAATGGACTTGAAACTCAAATAAGCCAACTAGCAAGCATGTTTCATAGAACACAAGAAATCCTCCCAACCAATAGTGGAAAAGATCCTAAGGAGGTAATGTCTATTAAATTGCAAGATGGTAAGCAACTAATTGATTTTTTTGATGTACAGCTAGGGCATTTGAAAAAGCTAGAGGATTTAGATCACCAAGAAGAGCCAAAAAGCTAAAGGGGAAAAGGAAGCACAAGGTTTGAATTTTGAAGTTGTAATTTCATCTACCAAGGTTCAAGTTTAGGTACTAAAGCCTCATGTTTCTAAGTATATACCTCCTCATGCTAGAGGAGCCTCTGGAAGAGAAAAAAGAAACAAAAGATGAGTTGTTGTTCGTGAAGGAGAAAAGAGAAAAGAATTGGGAATACAAGCAACACCCACTGCCGCCATTCCAAAATAGGCTTAAACAAAGCAAATTGGATTTTCAATTTGGCAAATTTCTAGATTTTTTCAAGAAATTGCATGTTAATATCCCTTTTGTAGATGCTTTAGAAAATATACCAAATTATGCTAGATTTTTAAAAGAAATTATGAAAAAGAAAAAAAAATTAGGTGGTCATGAGATAGTAGTTTTGAATGACGAGTGTAGTGCCATATTACAACACAAGCTACCACCAAAATTAAAAGATCCAGGGATGCTTTCTATTCTTTGTCATATTGGTGATATTAAATTTTCCAATATTTTATGTGATTTAGGAGCTTCCATAAATTTAATGCCTTATTCTTGTTTCAGGAAGCTTGGACTTGGAAAAGTAAAGCCCACCTCACAAATGGCAGATCGTACCATTAAGAAGCCAAGGGGAGTACTTGAGGATGTAATAGTCAAAGTTGATAAGTTTTACTTCCCTATGGATTTTGTGGTATTAGATATGGATGAGGATGGTGATCTACCTTTGATTTTTGGTAGACCTTTCTTCGCTACTAGTCGTGCTTTAATAGATGTACAAGAAGGTAAGCTTACCTTTAGGGTTAGTAACGAAAAGGTCACCTTTAATATGTACAAGCCCAATCCTTATCCAAAAGATGAATGGTGCCATGAGATTAAGGTTTCAGAATCAAGATTGTTAGAGAAGAATGCAAAAAAGAATAAAGGGTTGCATGGTTAAAAGTTTATTAAGTTGTTTTGGAGGTGGAAGCAACCAACAAATTGATCTTGGATAGAGCTTCACAAGAAAGTCAATCTAGAGACTTGAAACAAGCGCTTTTTGGGAGGCAATCCAAAGTTTAAAAGTTTTAATTTTTATTTCTGTTTTTTTTTTCTTAATTTCTCTTTAGTTATTTTTGTTTCTTGTTTTTAGGAGTTAAAGAAGAAATAATCAAAGGAGAAGCATAAAGAAAAGTAATCCGCCAAGGGAGCTTCAAGAGCCTTAAGTTTGCAATTTCATTTCATTTCACCAAATAGGAGAGCTTTCTTTATCCTTACTATTTATTTTGTTTATTTTATTTGTTTTGAACATCGAGGACTATATTCATCTTAAAGTTGGGGGTGGGTTCTCTATGTTTAAAAGTTTTTTTCTTTAGTTTTTAAATTTTTAGTTGAAAATTTAGTATATATAAAAAATAAAAAATAAAATAAAAATTTTGTTGCTGGAATTTTTGCTTTAGGTGCTGTTTTTATATTTTGATGAGCCTATGATAAGAATATGATTGTGAATAAATTAATTCTTAGGTAGTGGAATTGTTTTTGTGTATTCTTTAATTCCTAAAGTTAAGTAGCATGTTATTACTTTCAAAATTATTTTGAGCACTTTATTAAATATGCATGCTTTTGATTGTATTTTGGAGAAGGTTTGCATTAATTTAAAGTGATTATTTTTCGTGAGCTCTAGAACTTGCATAATTATTGCTTGAGGTGAAATTCGAGAGAGATGCATTACTTTGAATATGATTTAGGCCATTTTTGTTTTGAGATTGAGCCTTTCTAGCCCACCTTTGAAATATGTATTCGTTAGTACCTTATTTTGAGCCTAGGATGCATAATTGATTGCATATTAGAGCCTTTTTATTCGTTAAGCCACATTGACTTACCTCTTATGCCTAAATATATTTTTCCTACTTTATACACATTTATCAAAGAGAGCTTATGATTGAAATTGGATATATGCATATAATTTGTATTTGGTGAAGTGAAGTAGAAGATAATTTGGGGGTGGTTGATGTTGGTAAAAATATGGCTATTATGTATCTTTGATGTTGAATAAGAAGTTCAAGCAAGGTATGAAAAAGAACAATTAGGGGGTTGAAAGGAAGAAAACATAATATATGTTCAGCAAAGGTGAAGAAGGAGTTGAAAAAGAAAAGAAAAAAAAAGAGTTGTTTTGTGAAGTTTGAAGGAAGGAAAGAAGAAAAGTATTATCATGCAAGGAGAAAACAAAAGTTTTATAAGCATATTATTCATAGATTTTCTTTCTTTGAATTTTTATTTCCTATCCTTTTCTTTCTTCTAAACCATTACCCTTTAACCTTTACATTACAAGCCATTAAAGTCCTATTGATTCAAGGTAATGTGTTTATCTACATTAGTGCAGAGCTATTTAATTATGTTAAGCATATGGCAGTTCATATATTCATTTTCAAACTCTATTTAATGTAGATTTATTCAAATGCATGACATTGAATGTATTAATTGATTTTCACACACACAGTTGAAAGTGATAATTATGTTGAATAGAAGATAAGGTGTTGAGATGCATGATCACTTGGAAATTACTTTTGAATTAATATAATTATGCAATCTTTAGGGCAACCTCATCAAGGTATTTCTTTCTTTGCTAGGGACTAGCAAAGTTCAAATTTAGGGGTATTTGATAGGCATAAAATGTTAATGTTTTTATGCCACTTTTTATATTAAATTTAAGCTAGTTTATGATTAATTGTTAGTGAAAAATACTTTAATACTGTATTTTTCTATTTTTCAGTAAAAGAAAGTTAAAGGCTGGAATTACCATATTTCTGCGCAACATTTACTAAGAAAATCATATATGGAGCCACACTTTGAGGTTTTGTGTGATTCCAGTTGATAATGATTCCTGATTCAATAGGGTTTAATGCTGCAAAGTTTCATTGCAAATGGTTTGTCCAATCAGTGCCAGTTTGATTTACAAATTCAACAAATTCATCAGTTGCAGCAGATTTACACTGTCTTGGGAAAATGAGGATTTGAGTGTCTTCCTGATGTCCAAATTGTGCGATCAATATATTCCTAAAAATATAAGACAAAGACCTAACGTTTACCACAAAAGTCACTGGATTCGGAGTTCATTTGGTCACCCAAAGTGTATTTTGAATTTTCCTGATGATCATTGAAGATAAAAAAAAAAGTTTTATGCTTACTAGGACTGCCATTGTGATTGGACTGCCATGTCACCACATATCAGCCATGTATCCGAATTTGCCACATCACATGACCCATGGAAGGTCATATTATTCTAATTATTTTAATTGGAATAATATTTGGGATAAAAGGAAGGATATTAGAGATTAATTATGTTTCCTAAGAAGATAAGGAAAGTATCTCTATCCCAAGTGTGAACATGAGGCACAAAATACATCTATGTCCTTAGAATGGCCGTCCATATAGAGAATTTATGAAGATTGAGATTATGTAATATTGTATCTCCTATATTTTCTAGGTTTTAGAGACACCTTAGGGTTAAACCACTCTTAAACCTCTCCTATAAATAGATTGCTACCTTGAGAGTGAAAGAGGATCCTTTACACCATTCACTAGCCCTCAAGGCTATAGCAACCTTGTTCCCTCTCCAGCTGCATCTTTCCCTTTCTTTTCTTCCCCATTCTCACAGCTACAAAGGTATTTAGTTAGATTTATTATTCAGTTTTTAAGGGAACAAAGTTGTGCTACACAAAGAGAAGTCCAAGGAGATTTGGCCAGCATTGGAGGAGTCACTTTGAAGCTTTGATCATAGTTTGAAGAAGCTAAGAAGAGAGGATTGAAAAATCAATTTCCAGCAGTCATAAATCCAGATTTGTTTTCTTTTCTCTTATTTATTTCATGGATAATTTTGAGATGATGAGTAGCTAACTTTTCTATTAGAATTGTGATGTAACCCCATTACAAGTAATTAGTTTTTAATGCATATTTAGTTTGATTCATGTTTAAAGGTTAATATTTCATTGTAGTTCTTAATACTTTCCATGAAAAGGTGGATTGATTTATTATTTATATTGACTTAGGAATAAGGGATATAAATATGAATGGGCAATGAAATACATGTTTATAGGAATATTGCATGCCTTAGTGACAACTTTAACAAGGTCTTATTGGGTTTGCATGTCTTAAAACAGGTTTTAAAACGATGGTTTTCTCATGTAAAAACGCCAGTTATGAACTGTCGTTTATGTTGAAGACTTTAAACAACGCTGGGTTAGAGGAGGGTTCAGATTCATCATCTTAGAGTTTTAAAACATCGGTTTCTACTCAACGTTTATGGCCCTAATTTGTAGTAGTGATGGTGTAATCACTGGGAATCAGCAAGAGATTCAATCTCATGTGGTTAATTATGGCCCTAATTTTTACTGCTAAAGTTAGTGAGGTGGGGAATATGGATTTGATTAATTATTTTATTCCGACTTTGGTTGGTGAGGTGGATAATGATTTGCTTTGTTCCATTCCTTTAAATGAGTAAGTTAAAGATGTGGTCATTTTTTTTTAATGCAAATAGTGCCCTGAGCCTTGATGCTTTTACTGCGATATTTTTTCAAAAATGCTGGTTGGTTATCAGTCTCGAGGTGATGAAGGAGTTCAAATATTCTTTCAGGCTATGTATATTTCACATGGCATTAATTCTAATTTGTGGTCTTACTTCCTAAATCGGTGGATGCGAATAGTAGATAAATTTAGACCTATATTGTTGAATAATATTTTATTCAAAATTATTACTAAGGTTATTGTACACCGTCTGGCTTGGATGGCAAATAAAATTGATTCTTCAAATTAGTTTGATAAACCAAGAGTTGCAGTACCCTTAAGATAACAAAGTAAGTGTTTAACAGCTTGCCAATGAACATCAGTAGGGCGATGCATAAATTCAGATAATATATTCACCGCAAAAGCAATATCAAGTCTAGTTAGAGAAGGATATTGTAAACTTCCAATAGTTTGTAAATATTGAGTAGCTCAAGCAAGTGATGTTCCATCAGAGAGAGTAAGAAAGGATGTGG
Organism: Ochetophila trinervis; assembly: GCA_003254975.1. Taxonomy (NCBI): domain Eukaryota; kingdom Viridiplantae; phylum Streptophyta; class Magnoliopsida; order Rosales; family Rhamnaceae; genus Ochetophila; species Ochetophila trinervis. Next base: position 105,120 of record QANX01003418.1, read on the forward strand.
TACTCCTTGGTGTTGAAATGCCTTTTGCATCCATCATTTTTGTCCGATCCAAAATATCAAGTATATACATTTGTTGATTTAATAAAATGCCATTTTTTGATGGAAGAACTTCGACACCCAGAAAGTAATTGACATCACCAAGATCTTTAAAAGCAAACTAATTTGACAATGCGGTGATAAACTTAGTTATCAAATCATTATTATTTCCTGTAAGAATAATATCATCAACATAAACTAATAAATACATAATATACCCATTCTGATGATATATAAACAGAGAAGGATCGGAGTAGGAATTTTGAAAGCCATAGTGAACAAGAAATCCTTTTAAAGCAGTGTACCACGTCCTTAGAGCTTGTTTAAGACCATAGATTGCTTTGCTCAATTTACAGACATGATGTTTCTTTGATGGATCAACAATTCCCGGAGGTTGAGACATAAAAACTTCTTCTTGTAGCACCCCATTCAAAAAGGCATTATTAATATCCAACTGTCTCATAGACCAATTGTTAGATAAAGCAATGGATAGAACAATGCGTATAGTAGCAAGTTTAACTACGGGGCTAAAACTTTTTGAGCAATCAACACCTGGTCGTTGATGAAAACCTTTGGCAACTAATCTTAATTTATAACGACTAATAGAGCCATCAAGATTTCTTTTAATTCGAAACACCCATTTACAACCAACAATATTTTGGGAAGAAGAATAAGGAACCAACTCCCAAGTACCATTTTGAAGTAAGGCATCAAATTCAGTGGACATAGCACATCTCCAATCTTCACTTTGAAGAGCTTGACACACTGTTCGCGGCTCATCAGAAATCATAGGGGACAGCTCCATAGCAACATTAAATTCTGGAAATTTTTTTAGGCTTAAAAATATGATTTAATGATCGATCTGGTTTGCATAGCATGGAGCCGAACAGAAAAATGTGGAATATTATTTTGGGGACAAATGGCAGAAGGTGAAGAAGTAATTATATTGGTTGAGGTTGAAGTCTGCCGAGGTCCACATGATGAGGTACATTGTGAAGGAATAGAAGATGTAGGATCAATTGAGGAAATTTCATTGAAAGACATGGATGAGGCTTTATTTGTGACACATGGGGTATTGTAGGAGTAGGTGACTCATAGGAAACATTAGATATAGGAGGTATAGTGTTAGACACATGTGGAGAAATAGGAAAAGGAATATAGGAATGTGGAGATGAATGATGACTATCATGACTCACTAACTCAACGTGTGGTTCACAAGATGTGGAATTTAAATTCTTGTACGGGAAGATGGTTTCAACAAATTTAACATGTATGGATAGATAAATTTTATTGGCAGAAACATCAAAACAACGATGCCCACTTTGATTAAATAAACACAAGGTTTAGAATTAGAATCAAATTTATTTGAACAGTAGGGTCGCAACCAAGGATAACATAAGCAGCCAAAAATATGTAAGAAATTAAAATTTGGAGATTTCTTAAACAACTTTTCATATGGTGACATATAATTTAAAACTGGAGTAGATAACCTGTTTATCAAGTAAACTGCTGTGGTAAAAGCATAGCTCCAAAATTTTTGTGGTAAAAAGGCATTGGTAAGTAAGGTGAGTCCAGTTTCCCAAATTTGTCTATGTCGTCTCTCTGCAAAACCATTTTGATAAGGAGTATGTGGAGTAGTGAAAAAATGAGAAATTCCATTTTGTTGAAAAAAAGCTTTCATTTTGACAAACTCACCACCATTGTCAGAATAAAAAGAAACAATAGGAGTATTAAAAATTTTTTCCACAACAGTTTTAAACTTAATAAAAACAGATAAAACATCAGATTTAAATTTAATGGGAAATAACCAAATATACTTAGTTAAATAATCAATAAAAATAACATAAAATTTATAACCATCATGAGATTGAATAGCAGTTGGACCCCATACATCCGAATAAATTAATTCCAATGGTCTCGAACTAGTCATAGAAGAAGTACCAAAAGGTAACTTAATGTGATTTATTACAAAGACAAGAATCACATGAAAAATACTTAGAATTTGAAACTGGTAACAAATTATTGGAAACCATTTTATGAAGAATCCGATCAGATGGATGACCTAATCGTTGATGCCATTCATGAAGAGATGTTTTCTGACTAGCAAAAGCAATCAACGGAGCAGTGGAAGAAGATGAGGATGATGATGATGGCCATTTGTAAGTACCTCCCTTATGCGGACCTTGAAGCAGAATTGAACCCGTCCTCAAATCCTTCACAAGAAAATAAGATGAGAAAAATTCCACAGAGACATTATTAGCACCACAAATCTTGGAAACAGATAGCAAATTGTGCTTCATTGTAGGAACACATAAAACATCTTTTAAGACAAAAGAATTGTTTGAGAAAGGTAAATTTGTAAGGCTTGTACGAGTAATAGACAATTGATTACCATTTCCAACAGTAATTTCATCAGGACCATCATATTCCGAATGCATGGACAAGTTGCGCAGATCTGTGACCACATGGTGAGAAGCACCAGAGTCCATTAACCAAGGACTAGCATTAGGTTGTGAGGAAGGTACTACAGGAGAAGAACCTGAGTAAAAAGCTTGAGGTGGTGGCAGCGGAGGAGGTGATGTCTGTTTGGAGTGCGGTAACAGAGTATAACACCATTGTTGCCGAAGAGAAAGACAGAAATGGGCCGAATGTCCTTGACGGGTGCACAACTGGCACTAGCCTTTGTACGGACCAGTGACTCGTGAATGTTGTTGCTTAACTGAATTGGAATTGAAAGAGCCAAAGGTACCTGATTGAGAATTATTTGGAAAGAAACCCATGCGTGAGTTGGGAGAAAAACGTCTGCCACATTAGCAGTAACCACAGAATCAGCAGAATCAGAAACAGTCCGCTTGAGGAACGCAGCATGCTCAATCAGTTTCTCAGAGAGTTTTTCAAATGAAATAGGAGTATCCCGTGTACAAACAGCAGCTGAAATATTCTTCAAATCAGTAGATAACCCATTAATCACATACAAAGTTACGTCATCATCATCCAGAGGAGACGCCAGCAATGAAAATTCATCAGCCGCTCTTTTAACATCATTCAGATAGTCAACAATGGAGCAAGATCCTTGACGACGAATGAGACGTTCACGAAGACGAAGTAGCCGTGATCGTGAAGGTTTAGCAAATGCCATAGCCAATTTATCCCATGCTTCCTGTGAAGTTTTGATCCAGCCACAAGGTTAGCAATATTAGCGGATAAAGAAGCAAGAATAGCACCCAATATTAAAGCCTCCTGTCGAATCCAAAATGAAAAATCAGAATTGAATACTGAGGTGGAGCCTTGAACAGTAAATTCAAGAGGATAAGGAAGAGAACCAGTAACATAACCAGATAAATCATAACCAATAAAAAGAGCATCAAACTGAGCTTTTGCAAGGAAAATAATTTGAATCAGTTAATTTTAATGGTGCTTAAGCAACATTAATAACAACCAAAGATTTGGAAGAAAAAGAGGGGTCAGTCGTGACAGAAACTGCAGCACCCTTATCAGATATAGAAGAAGATGAAGTGGAGGAAGCCATGATCAAGAGAGAAAAAAAAAAAACTCGTTTGAGTGTAAAAGCTCTGATACCGTATAAGATATTTGAATATGTAGGAAAACTAATTGATTGTATTGAAGTAAAAACCCTCTTTAAATACAAGTATGTGTAATTATCTCTAACGCTAGATAACTAATACAAAAACAAAATATTGATTTAAATACAACCTATAAATAATTAAGATAATGCCAATCTCAAATTATTGTTATCTCAATAATAGGTTTCAGTCGGGGAACATGTATTTAGGATTGTATAGCTGTTGCATCAAAATGTGTGAATTTAATTGGATAAGAATTGTTTTGGGGGGGCATTTGGTGATGAAGATTGACTTCAAGAAGCTTTTGACACATTAACCTGTGACGTTCTCATCTTTGTTTTAGCAGCTTTTGATATTTTTGGAAAATTTTACTCTTGGGTTTGACCCATTTTAGCCTCTACTAGGACTTTTATTATGCTTAATGGGGTATTTTGCATGTTTTAGAGGTGTAAGTTAGGAGACTCTTTAACACCTATTCTTTTCAGTATTACTGAGGACTACCTGTGTAGACTGATTCTGCAAAGTATTCAATCTTTGGATCTTATTCCTAATTTTGCTGCTAGAGGTAGTGCTTCTCCCTCACATTTTTGTATGCATATGATATTTTTTTGTTTTGTAGAGCCACCAAATCTAATGTCAGGAAAGTTGTAGACATTTCATCTATATGGGCAAATGCTGTATCAACAAGTGAACTGGGAGAAATCTCACATATATTTTTGAAGCTCTATCACAACTGGTAGAACAATCTCAAATTGTCTAAGAGGTTGGTATGAAACATAGGACCTTTCATTTTAATTATTTAGGGGTTCCCTTATTTAAGAGAAAACTAAAAACAGATTTTGTTAAAGATTATAGCAGATAAAAGTTTATCTCATTTTGATGCTTGGAGATGGTTACTATTGTCTTATGCTTGGCGTATATTGTTAAAAGATGACATTTTTGGTGACTCAAAAAAAGAAGAATGGAAGAAGAAGCTGCTGCAAGTTTCTATGTGCAAGCTACTGTGGAGAACAAATTTAGTTTATATTTTTGGTTTAGAATTCTAGTTAGTTTGTAATGGTTATTGCATATTTAGCAGCCATTTTAGTTACTTTGTAATGTAACTAGCTACTGTCAAAATGCAGGGATATTTTGTTGATATTTGTGCAAAAGTTATTGCAACTTTTGCATTTTACAGCTTTGCATTTTGCAACTTTTGTATATTGCAGTAGGCAAAACAGCAGCTACTCCAGACCTTTTGTCAGAAATGTATATGTATTGTTAAAAATTCAAAATGAAATGCAGTTTTACTGTTTTTTCTCAAAAGTTCTCTCTGCAACTTCCTCTCTTTCTACTTCCTCTCTTTGTTGAAACTTTAGGGTATTCTCACAATCTGGTATCAGAACCATTTTTTCTGATCTTTGAGAGGGCTAAAATCATTTGTAAAACAAAAGGAAAGTGAGGAAAAGGGTCATACACCCCAGAGAGTAAAAAAACAGAAAAGCTTCAAACTTTTTTTTCTTTCAAAAATGGCTTCGGCTTCATATTCAGCTCCATCACCACCAGTTTTCACTGGTGAAAATTACAGCATCTGGTCTATCAAAATGAAAGCTTATCTCCAAGCTTTTGATCTTTGGGAGGTCACTGATCAAGGAGTGGAACCAGAACCATTGAGAGCAAATCCAACAGTTGCTCAAATGAAGCAACACAGTGAAGAAGTGGCTAAGAAGTATAAAGCCTTGGCTGCCATCCATTCTTCAGTCTCAGATGTTATGTTTACAAGGATAATGGCCTGCTCCACAGCAAAAGAGGCTTGGCACAGACTCAAAGAAGAGTTCCAAGGAAGTGCTAGGACAAGGCAAATGCATGTCCTCAATTTGAGGAGAGAGTTTGAAACTCTCAAGATGAAGGAATCTGAGAAGGTGAAAGATTTTACAGAAAGAATGATGAAGGTTGTAAATCAGATTCGAGTTCTTGGAGAAGAACTCTCTGATAAAAGAGTGGTGGAGAAGGTTCTAGTGAGCTTACCTGAGAGATTTGAAACTAAGATCTCTTCTCTTGAAGAATCAAGAGATCTTAGTGAGATATCTCTTTCGGAATTGTTGAATGCACTTCAAGCCACAGAACAAAGGAGAGATATTAGGCAAGAGGAAGCAACTGAAGCTGCCATGATGGTGAAACAGAAAGGTAAAAGTGTTGTCTTTACCTCAAAAAAGCAATTTCCATACAGGAAAGAGAAAGGGAAGGAAAGTTCAAGCAGAGATGTGGAGAGGAAGAAATTTGGGCCATGTTTCCATTGTAAGAAAGATGGACATACTGCCAAATTTTGTTGGTTTAGGCCAAATGTCCAATGTAGGCATTGTAAACAATTTGCCATATAGATAAAGTTTGTAAGAAGAAAAGAGAACAAGTCCAACATGTTAACCAAGCTCAAGTGCCGGATGAGATCCAAGAGAAACCAGAAAATTTATTTTCAGCTTCTTGTTTCAAAGCTGTGAGTAACAAAGGAGAATGGCTAATTGATAGTGGATGTTCTAGTCATATGACTCACAATGAGCAACTCGTTGTGAGGTTAGACCGAGATGAGCATACAAAAGTCAGAATCGGCAATGGAGCTTTGGTGGATGCTGTTGGAAGAGGAGATGTGGCTGTCACTACACCAACAGGTACTAAAATCATTTGTGATGTTTTACTTGTTCCAGAAATGAGTGAAAATCTATTGAGTGTTGCTCAAATGTTAGAGAAACAATATTCTCTAAATTTTTCAAAAAATCAATGTGTTATATATGATTCTCAAGGAAAGGAAGTCTTGTGTGTAAAAATGAAAGACAAAAGCTTTGTAGTTGATTTGGGAGAGAATATGCACACTGCTTTTAAGGCAAAAGCTGAGAGTGACTCTCAGCTATGGCACAAAAGATTTGGCCATTGTAATTATGGCTCCTTAAAGTTTATGCATAATCAAGGAATGGTCCGAGACCTACCTAAGGTGAAAGAAAGTGAGGGGGTTTGTGATACATGTCAGTTTGGTAAACAAAAAAGGTTGCCTTTTCCTTCAAATGCAGCTTGGAGAGCTGATGAGAAATTGAAGTTGATTCACACAGATGTGTGTGGACCAATGAGTGAGGCATCCTTGAATGGAAGTAAATATTTTCTAATCTTCATAGATGATTACTCAAGATATTGTTGGGTGTATTTTCTTATACAAAAATCTGAAGTTGCTGCAAAATTTAAGGAGTTCAAATCTCTGGTTGAAAATCAGTCACAAATGAGCATTAAAATGATAAGGTCTGACAATGGAGCTGAATATACAGCTAGCTCATTTGAGATTCAATGCAAAACTACAGGGGTTATTCACCAATTCACTACTCCATACACTCCACAACAAAATGGAGTTAGTGAGAGGAAAAATCGAACTATAATGGAGATGGCAAGATGCCTTATTTATGAGAAAAGTCTGCCAAAAATTGCTGAACAGCATGCAATGAGCAATGCATAATTTTTTATGGACAAGTTCGATCAATGACTCAGGAGGTGTGCATGTGAATAGGTAAAAATGTTGTACCTCGGTTAAAGTGGGAGGTTTGGGTTTGAAAATTTTTAATTATTTTCTTCTTAGTTCTTTAGCTTGGAAGGTGCTGACGGATCCCTCTTCTGATGTTTGTTTCTTAAGGGCCAAAACAAAAGGTAAATTTAACATTAAGTTTTATTTGACTTCTCCAGTTTGGCCTTCTATTCATGGAGTTCTTTCAAGTTTCTATAAGGGTTGTGTGTGGATTATAGGTAAATATTCTTAGGTGAATATCTAGAAAGACAATTTGCTTAAAAGACTAACTAGTGAGATTATTAATTTGGAAAGCTTTATGTGGGATCTAGAGATTATAGTTGGGGATTCTTTGCTTGAGAACACTTGGACCTTACCCTCAGATTTCCATGCTTTGTTTCCAGAGTTGGCTAGCTTAATTGACAAAGTGAAGGTATTGGCTTATGATTTGGATAAGCTTTTCCGGAAATTTTTGGCTTCAGAAAACATTAGTGGTAAAGCTATTTATCTTCATTTCGTAAATGGTTTTTGAGCTGCCGATTAGATGGAAGCTTCATTCCAAGTAAGTTGGCTTGAAGCTCCATCTCGTGCTCCAAGTAACATTAAATGCTCCATCTCGTAATCCCAGTTTCATTCTATTTAGATGGCAGCTTCCTGATCCATCCTGGATTAAAATTAATACAAACGGTGCAGCGGAAGGTTGTCCGGGTTTGTTGGGATTTTTTGTAACTGTAGAAGGACTGTAAAATTTTATTTGTCTAATCTTTTTGCGCTACTATTTGCTTATGAGGCTAAACTTTCTTTGGTCATTCATGCACTAAAGATAGCTAAATATATTATTTGGGTTAGGATTTGGTTTGAAAATGATTCTTCTTTTGTGGTGAATCTACTTCGAAATAAAGCTTATAAGATGGTTTGGAAGTATAGAGCTCATTGGTTTTCATGTTTGGATTTTATTTCATCTGTATCTTTTAGAGTTTCTCATATTTATTAAGAAGAAAATTGGGTTGCTGATTAACTTTGTAAGCATGCTCTATATATTAAAGAGGAGTTTTAGTGGTCTTCTACCCCTGCTTTCTGTGCGTCTGCTCATTGGGAGGATATAGTGAATCAAGATGTATATCGTTTTATGTAGTTTTATTATTTTTATTTTTTATTTAGTTTGTTATTACTTTGTTACTTTTTTTCTGTTTGTTATTTCCCAGTAGAGATTTTCTTCAAATAGATTTTAATAAGGACAAGGCACTTGCTCTGGTGTAATGCCTTCAGTTTTTGTAATTTTCTTAGTTTTTAATAAAGCTTGCTTCCTTTGGTATTTGGTGAAAAGGGTGCCAACTTAGTTGGGATGTCTGTTATGGTTGGCTAAGTAAGTAATTTATTTTGATGATGATGATGATGATTATTATTATTATTATTATTATTATTATTATTACTACACGATGACGCATGCTCTGCTAGGACAAGACGATGGCAGCGCTGGTGCTTGAATCGTTGGCCATTGTCACATTGTTGTTTTCTTTTGGTCATGTTTTAATCATTGGTTCTTGCTTTGTTTTACTTTCTAAAATAAGAGATTCGTGTTTCTCTTTCACGTTTGTGTTTCTGGTTTCTTTTGTTGCTACTACATTTTTGCTATCTTGGCTACGATTGTTACTGGCATCAGGTTGCAAAAAAAGAAATGGTTTACTTGGTCTCCGGTGGAAAATAAATTGAAGGAGCTCCAAAAAGAAACCATGGCAGTTTCACCATCAGAAGTGAAGTTGCACCATTATTCTTTGTTATTGGCGGCAAATTTGGTCTCTTTGGTCTCTTGGGCAGAGATGATTGATCAAGATGATGATCAATATCTTTATTCAGTGATGATAGGTTTTGTTTGTCTTGCAATTTTACTGACGATTACGTGTGTGCGGAGAATAGTTTGGAAGATGTGGGCATAGATTTTGGCAACAACGGTTTATGGTGAGATGGTTACAAGATTACATATGGGTCTGAATCTGACCAAATTGGATTTGACAGATTGTTGGAGTCACAGATGGTGAGCTCTTTATCTTTTAAATAGATGGTGATTGTGCCACTTTGTAATATGTATGGGCAACACTTGGCTCATTTGCGTTCCCCCCAGGTTGCTTCAGCAAACATGGTTACAAGAAAAAGATGTGCTTCAATAGGTTATGTTGTGCCAGTGTCTTCCTATGTTGCCAAAGAAAGTGTAAAGGAGTCTTGACAAAGGACGTGTCTACAAGTATTGGTTCGATGTTGCCTACAGGATAATCTTTTGCTCATTATCTAGCTGGGGATTTGGCTTGGGATGTTCCTTCTTCATCATCTCAGTTTATTTTATGATAGTGTGGGGATATTATTTCAATACCTATGGATATGAGTGTATATAAAGAGAAGATGGATTTTTTTAAATTCTCTTTTGTGGAAAACTATGGACCTCAAATCCAAGCTTAGTATTATTTGAAATTTAGAAGGCCTTTTATTTCCTTAGGATGAGGGTTTTTCCATGTGAGGAAAAGGCGCGATTTTGGTCTTTGAGGGATTTGTCTTTGAAACTTGGTGTTTTATGGCTTCAAGCATGGTATCCAGACTTTAACTCTGCTTTGCAAAATTTGACAAATGCGCAAATTTGTGTCAAATTTTATGATTTATATTTTGAATATTGGCATCCAAATATTCTTTTGAATCTTGTTTGTGGAATCAAGGTTCTACTGAGGATAGATCAAATTACACTATCTGGAGACTTTAGCCATTTTCTCAGGTTCTTGTAGATGTGGATCATGCTACTAAGCTTTGATTTTAGATCGTGAGAGTTACTGCACTAAAATTTCCTTATTCTATGAGAAAATCTCTTCCTTTTGTTCGGCTTGTCAATTTATAGGCAATAATCTTGCTAAGTATCATATGTTCGAAAGAAATAATATGAAAAACATATTTCAAAAGACGTTTTTAAAGTTAAGCCAAAGGTTAATTAGGATGTCAAGATTGATAAGGTGGTTGGCTTTGTTGAAACAGGTGATATGCATTTCTAGAAGATTATAGAAATTGTTTAAGAAATAGATATCTAGAATTATCTAGAATATCATAGAGACTAACATCTAGAAAAATGTAGTCTAGAACCATGTTAGAAGAATCTAGAAACATGTATCTAGCACCATGTTAGAAATATCTAGAAAAATGTATCTATGCTAGAAGAATCTAGAAAGATGTAATCTAGCACTATGCTAGAACAATCTAGAAAACTCAAAGATGTATATAAATAGGAAGCCTAGCTTCCATATGTAACAACAACAACAACAAGAAAAAACAATTACAAAAAGCAATAAGCCTTTGCTATTCAATCTATCTACTAGTGTCCCATATTTCCTTTTTTCAATTAAACCCATTATCAATTGTTCCTCCTATTCATCAATCAAACCAAGAATATCCATCTATTCAACCATCAAAAACTAACAGTGGTATCAGAGCCTACGTTCTTTCATCAATTGGGCGTAGTTATTTTCATATATCATGGCCGACAATTTCCGCTCAACAATCCCAGTTCCAGTTTTCCATGGAGAAAACTATGATTTTTGGTCTATCAAAATGACCACATATTTTAAATCCCAAAAATTATGGGGTATTGTTAGTGAGGGCTACACTATCCCTACTGACATTACCACTCTAAACAATACTCAAAAGAAGGAGCTTGAAGAGAATCAACAAAAAGATTCTCAAGCATTGTTCGTGTTGCAACAAGCTATGGCAGACGAAATTTTTCCAAGAATTATGGGAGCTACTAGTGCGAAGGAAGCATGGGATACACTACAGGAGGAGTTTCAAGGCAATGTAAAGGTACGTGCCATCAAACTACAAACTCTAAGAAGAGATTTTGAAAATTTAAAAATGAAGGACAATGAGACTGCTAAATATTACTACTCAAGGATAAAAGGAAGTAGTAAATCAAATGAGAGCCTATGGAGAAAACATCTCCGAAAAGAAGGTGGTTGAAAAAATTTTAATAAGCTGCACGGAGAAATATGATGCAATTATTACTGCTATTGAAGAATCTAAAGATATAGAAAAGTTAACATCAACAGAACTAATGGGCTCTCTAGAAGCATATGAAAAAAGACTGAGTAGGCGAGTTGAAGAATCTATGGAGAATGCCTTTCAGTCTAAAATAAATACGCAGTCTCAAAAATCAAAAAAAGAACAGAAGAATTTTCAAGAAAATTCTAGAAATAAAAATAGCAAATATCCTCCTTGTGGTATTTGCAAAAGGAAAAGTCATTTGGAAAAAGACTGTTGGTTTAAAGGAAAACCACAGTGTAGAGTCTGTAAAAAGTTTGGGCATATAGAAAAAGATTGTCGCTCAAAAGAAACTCATCAAGCTAATTTTATTAAAGATAAGGATGTAGAAAATCATCTTTTCTACGTCTGTCAAGGCGAAGATAAAAAAGATACTTGGTATCTAGATAGTGGTTGTATTAACCACATGACAAAAGATGAAAGTATTTTCTGTAGCCTAAATAAAACTTATACAAAAGTAAAAATAGGAAATGGAGAATACATTGAGGCTACAGGAAAAGGCATTATTGCCATAGAGACGAAAAATGGTAAATGGTACATAACTGATGTACTGTTAGTCCCTTCCATAAATCAAAACCTACTGAGTGTAGGACAAATGATGGAGAAAGGATACTCTCTTCGCTTTGAAGAAGACTCATGTACAATCTATGACAAGAAAAATAAAACTATGGAGATAACAAAGATCAAGATGAGAGGAAACAGATCATTTCCAATAGAATGGAGATATGCCAACGAAGCAGCAATGAAGGCGCAAGTAGACAGTTCGTGGATTTGGCACAAAAGATTTGGTCACTTCCATTTCCATGGTCTGAAGATTCTTCATCAGAAAAATCTAATGCGCGACTTACCAACTGTTGAGGAGATCAACGGTACCTGTGAAGCATGTCTACAAGGCAAGCAGCATCGACAACCTTTTCCAACAGACAGAGCATGGAGAGCAAATGAGCCACTAGAGCTAATCCACACTGATGTCTGCGGACCGATGCGAACTCCATCACTGGATCAAAACAGGTACTTCATCCTCTTCATTGATGACTACACTCGAATGACTTGGGTTTATTTTCTTCGTGAAAAATCACAAGTCTTCGAGATTTTCAAAAAATTCAAAAATTTAGTCGAAAAACAAAGTGGCTATTATATAAAGACTATTCGGAGTGATCGTGGAAAAGAATACACATCCAAAGAGTTCAACAAATTCTGCGAAGACAAAGGAGTGGAGCATCAACTTACAATTGGATATGCTCCAGAACAAAATGGAGTATCCGAAAGGAAAAACAGAACAGTCATGGAAATGGCTTGAACTATGCTAATGGAAAAGGGCCTTCCAAAAAAATTCTGGGCAGAGGCAATATACACAGCAGTATATCTTCTCAATAGGTGTCCAACTAAAGCTGTACGAGACAAAACGCCAATTGAAGCCTGGAGTAGACGAAAACCATCAGCAAAACATTTAAAGGTTTTCGGATGCATCTGTTATGCTCACATTTAAAGGAGTGTTGAAACAGGTGATATGCATTTCTAGAAGATTATAGAAATTGTTTAAGAAATAGATTTCTAGAATTATCTAGAATATCATAGAGACTAACATCTAGAAAAATGTAGTCTAGAACCATGTTAGAAGAATCTAGAAACATGTATCTAGCACCATATTAGAAATATCTAGAAAAATGTATCTATGCTAGAAGAATCTAGAAAGATGTAATCTAGCACTATGCTAGAACAATCTAGAAAACTCAAAGATGTATATAAATAGGAAGCCTAGCTTCCATATGTAACAACAACAACAACAAGAAAAAACAATTACAAAAAGCAATAAGCCTTTGCTATTCAATCTATCTACTAGTGTCCCATATTTCCTTTTTTCAATTAAACCCATTATCAATTGTTCCTCCTGTTCATCAATCAAACCAAGAATATCCATCTATTCAACCATCAAAAACTAACAGGCTTTGCAAAAATATCCAGTCAAGAATCTTCTAAGGTAGACCTAATTAATGTTTCACAGTTTGATAAGGGTGTTAATGATGACATATTGGGTTTTGTGAAATCTCTGAATAAGAGTGTTTCAATGCCTAGTTTGGAGGATGTTAATCCTTTGGGTTTGAATTTGGATCCTACAGAGGTCCTTGAGCATTTTATAGGTAAACAAGATAATATGGAAGTGACAAGCCGTACGGCTTTGGTTCCATATTTTGTTAAGTCTGAAGGTTTACTTTCAGTTCCGGCAAGTATGGCCTTGGTCGCTCTTGATGAATTAGTTCCTAAAGATGACGATGAAGGTGGGCTTTGGATTGTGGCATCTTCTAAACGTAGTATGAGGCATAACTGTCTTCCAAAAGCATTACGTGGTCCCAAGCATATGAGGATTCATCCAAGAACTAGGGTCTATTAAAAGAAATAGTTTATTTTATCTTGTCTTGTTTTGTTTTTTCTCTAAGAATGTTTTTTGTTTGGTGTCTTTTGTATGATTTTTTTAATAAATAATAATAATAATTATTACTACTACTACTATTACTATTTTGGACAGGGTTTTTTGCTCGCAATTGTGTTTGGATTTGGTTTTTTTCAGATCATAGCACTTTACTTCTTAAGTTTATTGATTGGAGGAAGACTGGTATAAAGCCATTTACGTTTCAATTGATGTGGACCAAGGATGCTTCTTTTCTTTCGATTGTTGATTTGGCTTGGAAAACTAAGCTTGCCGAAGATCCTTTGTTACAAGTTATGTTGCATTTGAAGCATGTTAAACAGAGTTTGCACAATGAGAATAAAGATGTTTTTGGCGATTTGAAGGCTTGAATTTCAATTGCTCAGAAACACTTAGTTGGTCGAAGAGGATAATTCTAATTTGGGTTTTATGGAAACTCGGTTTAAAGATAATTAGATGCCAATTCTTGTTTGGATTCTTAGTTCAAGCTTCAAAAGGATATGCTTAGCGATCAGTGCCGTTTAAAATGGTTGATGGAAAGAGATAGGAGTTCTGCTTTCTTTCATGCTATTTTGCAGATGAAGCATATAAATAAGCCTTTATCATCTCTTTTGATTAATGGTGCTATTGTTCATGATGCCGATGCTATACAACATCATGCTTTGCAATATTATAAGTCCCTTTTTAATGTTGATTCTCATAGGGTGGTTCAAGTTTCTGATGTTTCTGATTTTATTCCTAACCTGGTTTGGTCTGCTAAGAATGTCACTTTAATTGCTTTGCCTTTGGATGAAGAAGTTTGGAGTTTTGTTTTTTCTTTGGAATCGAATAGCGCCCTTGGTCCAGATTGCTTTCCTGGGATATTTTATCAAAAAACTGGGCATATTATTGGTGGTGATTTCTTTTAAGTTGTTAAGTTTTCCTTTGTTTCAAATTTTATTAGTCAGGTCTTAATTCTAACTTTTTAATTATGATTCCTAAGTTTGAAAGGGCAAATTCAATGGATAAATTCCATCTGATTGTGCTTGGGAATTTCCTTTTTAAGATTATCACCAAAATCATTTATGATAGGCTTGCTTCTATTGTTAGTTGAATTGTTTCTTCAAATCAGTTTAGTTTTATTTGTGGGCGTCAAATTTAGAATGCTATTGCTACAACTCAGAGTGTGTTAATTTGTTGAATCATCTTATTTTTGGTAGTAATATTGCAATGAAGATAGATATCCAAAAAGTTTTTGATACTTTGAATTGGTCTTTCCTAATTTTGTTTTGGAGGGTTTTGGTTTTTCTGCTTACTTTTGTTCTTTGATTAATACCATTTTACATTCGGCATGCATTTTTATTTTGTCGAATGGCTTTCCTTGTGGTTATTTCTCCTATTCCCGTGGTGTAAGGCAATGATACCCTTTATCCTCTTTATTGTTTGGGCTAGCTAAAGATTACCTCAATCGTTTGTTAACTGATCTTGTTCAATCGAATGATTTGAATCTTATGGCTGCTACTAGGGAAGTCGCTGCTCTTTCCCATCTTTTATATGTCAATGATGTCTTATTCTTTTGCAAAGCTTTTACTTGTAATATTTGTTGTATCTCTGATGCGTTTGCTGAATATGGTGAGCTTTTTGGTCAATTGGTCAATTGGGAAAAGTCCTTTCTATATACGAGGATCAATGTTTCTACTTCTAGGTGTAATTTCTTTTTGAATCTCTTTTGCATGAAATGTAGCGGTCTTCTATTTGTTTACTTAGATGTTCTACTTTTTCAGGGTGCACCTACAATTTCTCATCTCAGTCCTATTGTAGATAGGATTTTGACCCAGTTAGAGGCTTGTAAAGGACGTTTGCTTTCTTTCTTGGGAAGGTTATGTCTCATTAACTCTATCATCACTTCAAAAAGGTTATTACAATTGCTTGAGATCAATGTTATTTGCCTTTGGCTGCTGCGGGTTCGGGAATCAAGAATCTTTTTCTTTTCAATAAATCTTTGGTATCCTCTTATGTTTGGAAGATTTGGACTAATGCTTCTCCTGTTTTTATTTTTCTTCGCTCCCTTTTCCGAGTTAAAGAGCATTATGTTGCTTCTTCTATATGGCCAACTGTTAGAGCAGTTTATCCTTAATGTGGTTGGGTTATTGGTTGGAATTCTCAGGTGACCCTTTTATCTCATAATTGGCTTAGGGTTTCTAATTGAGACATATTTTCTTTGCCGGATAGGCTCTTCAATTTTATTTTTTTGGTTTCCCATTTTATTAATGATTCTGGTCAATTTGTCTTTGCTGAAGTTTTTTTAAAACAACTTTTCCTCTACTTGGGGACTAGATTTATAATGTTCATGTTGACTTGAGCTTTGATGATCATTTGTTATGCTACTTTTCTGCTGATGGCGAGGTCACTCCTAAGAGTATCTATTTGAATTTGCTTGGTAATCATGTTCGGGATAAATATGCTTAGGTTTTTTAGGAGAAGCATATTCTGCCTTCAAAGGCTATGTTTTGTTGGAGGCTTCTTAAGAGGAAATTCCCATTTATGAGGTTTTTCAACGTAGAGGTATTTCTTTAGTTTCTAGATGTTGTTTGTGCAAAAATGGGGGGATTCTTTTTCGCATCTTTTTGTGCATTATCCTATTGCTATGGCTATTTGGGATTTTATTATTGCTTAGTGTTCTTTTCCTTTGAGTAGAGCTAATCCTTTTACTTTATTTCGAGATGCATTATACGTGGCAACTAGCCCTAAAATCTTTAATTTGTTGTAGGTTACTATTATTAATGGTTTTTCAGCCATTTGGTGGGTTAGGAGTGAAAGCATGCAGAATAATACTTTCATTCCTATCTCTCGGGTATTAGTGTTTCTTGCTACTTCAATTAAGGAACCAATTTTTTGTCAAACAGGAACGATGAACAATAGTGTTTTGGGTAATCTTATTTTGCTCAAGCTTGATGTTTCAAGGTTGTCAAGGAAGGTTTCAAAAATTTTGCCTATTTGTTGGATGTTGCTGACTCCAAATTGATTAAAGCTTAACACTGATGGGGCGGCTAGTGGCACTCTAGATCCGGCCAATTATGGTACTTTTTTGAGTTGTAGGGGTATTCGAGGCTATTTTATGCTTCATTTGGGTACTTTGTTGGCTTGTAACTTTTAACTTAAGTAGGCTAAGCATTTCGGCTAGGATCACATTTGGTTAGAATGGGACTCTTCTTATGTGGTAAATCTTTTTGCTTCATGATCAACTAAGGTTCCTTGGAAGTTTCAGGTTCAGTGGTGGGCTTGCTTGAGTTATATTTCTTCTATATAGTTCCAAGCCTCTCACATTTTTTGGGAAGGGAACATGGTTGCTAATCGGCTCTCCAAAACAGTTGTTTCATCTAATTTTTCATGGTCTTGGAAGCTACTTGATTTTTGTCTTTCAGCACATTTGCAGGATTTAAAGGGTGATGTTACTTTTCGATTTTCTACGTAGTTTAGCTTTTTGGGGTTTGGGTTTGATGTATTGCTGGTACTCTTTTTCCCACCTGAGGTTTTTCCCAAAGGGGTTTTACTTAGCTAGGTTTTAATGAGGCCATCCAGATTTATATTGTTTCCTTTTGTTCATTTCTTCTCTTGTTCTACACTTTTTTCTTTTTTAATGTATTTTTAGCCAAGTTTTTTTAAACAATCTTGCTAGAACCTCTTTCTATCTATTGCTATTGCTATTACTTTTTGGATCTTTTGTTGCTTCGTAAATTGGTGGTTCAGGGTTTCCCTTCAAAATTCCCTAAAGCTATTTTTGTTTCTTGATCTTTTCCTCTTGTTGGTTGGACTAAAGTTAATGTGGATGGAGGTTCTGGGGGCACTCCAGGACCTGCTGGTGGTGGGGAGTGTTTTGATCTAGTAAAGATTTTGTTAGAGCAGCTTTTTCTTTGCCGTTACAGTCTCTTTACGCTTTTGAAGCTAAGCTTATAGTGGCAATTTTTGCTATTGAGTCTGGTGTTAAGTTTTCTTGGTTCCTTTTTTGGCTTGAGAGTGATTTTATGTTTGTGGTTAAGCTACTTCAAAGTCGATCTATCAAAGTTCCTTGTAAATTTTGGGCCAAACGGTCTATTGATGTTGGAATCTATTGATCTTCATGTGTCTCACATTTTTCGCAAAGGTAATCAGGTGGCGGATGTGCTTTCAAAAGTTTCAATTTTGGCATATTTGGATCAGTGGTGGCATTGGTTACCTAGATTTTTTCTAGATGCCCATAGGAATGATGTTAATGAACTTGGTTCTTTTAGATTCTTTAAATAATATAATTTTGTATGGTTTTCTTTCCCCGATTCTCTTTTTTCCCGTTGGTCATTTTCCCGATAAGGTTTTTACTTCCATAAGGTTTCTAATAAGGTCAGGGTGGACTAGCTTAGGGGGTTTGTCACTCTACTTATTTTTCTTTTATTTATTTTGACCTGCCTAAAATTTGAGGCTTTTCCTCTTTCTTTACAAACATCGTTTTTGGATTACTATTACTGTTGCTATTAATATTACTATTACTATTACAGTTACAGTTACTATTGCTATGGCTATTACTTTTCCTATTACTGTTACTATTACTATTACCATTACTACTACTACTATTTTTATTGATTATTATTGTTTGGAAAAAATGGTTTCCGTTTTGGTAATTTCAGCAATTTGGCTCTGGCACGTTGGTAAGACGTGAACGTGATTTTTTCTGGCAATTTACAAAGGATTCTGGCTAGTTTTCAATGACTTTTCAGCCTACGACTAGTCTCCAGTTGGTTTTTTGGTCTGCATGTGGTTTGTTTCAGGTTTTGGTTTTTCGGGTTGTAGCTAGGGTTCTTTGACGAGCATTCATTGCTCACTAACGTCTCTATAGTTAATGGTTTTGGGTTTCTTTGTGTTGATGAAGGTTGGGTGGTTTATGTGTTTTCTGCAATTTCTTGGTGATTTCAGAGTGGTTTTGTGTTTTTCTTGGTTGCTGAAGTCTCGGGTTATTTGTTTTCCCGCGTTGAGGTTGTGTTTTCTGTGACTTATTTCCCATCGAGATGGCTTTTGATTGTTACTTCTCATCGGGTTCTTTGGTTGTTGGCCTTAAAACCTTGAATCTAAGGAGGTTCCAACAACGTTACTAGTGCTGCATGTTATAAAGAAAACTCAAATTGATACAGGTGGTGTGGAGTTAGGAAAATATTTTGCATCTATGGAATTTGGTTGTTTCTTCCTTTTATCTTTGAAGCTGCGTTTAGTTTCATTTAATGTTAAGCCTTCTGCTATGCCTACAATGTTGATTCTTGCTGCTCAAGAAGTCACATATGTTTCATTTTTTTCTATTGATACTTAATAGGTTACTTTGAGTGATTGTTTTTTAAATACTCAATGTTATTTTTCTTTTATTTTACGGAAGTGTTTCTCATATGGAAAGAAGAGGGTTATGGCATTCATTGGCTCAATAGTCTTTTTTAATTTCAGCATCTTGTTTTTTCATGGGAGATATTAATTCTTTGTTGGGAGCTCATGAAAAAACTAGTCCTCCACCATTGCGAGTTTCCTATTTTGATTTTAAGTTAGCTATTGAGGCTACAAATTTATTTGAAATTGACATTGTTGGTTCTTTTGCTACTTGAGCTCGTCATGGGTTCAAGAGTTATGTGGAGTGTAAGTTGGACTGAGTTTTCAGATCTCAGTGCGGTTTACAGTTTTGGGACCTTATTAATTGTACTGCTTTGCAGAGACAACATAAGATCATAACCCACTTCTTTTGAGTTTAAATAACTAAAAAGTTGGGGGTCCTCCGGTTTTTCCATTTTCTTTCAATGTCGATGTTGCATGATAACTTCATTCTTTTTGTTGCTACAGTTTGGTCTAGACAGGTTTTTAGGGATCCTATTATGCAAGTTATAGCTAAGCTGAGGTTGGTAAAAAGTGAACTTTCGCGCATGGAACAAAAATACTTTTGGAGATGTTAATGTTCTGTTGGAAAAGGCTTTTGAGGCAGTTCAATAGGCTCAAGCTGATTTAGATCTTCTTTTGCAAAAGCATGAGTTAACATTTCCTTACAAATGCTGAATTTCTTGGTTAAAGCATGGTGATAGAAATTCTTCTTATTTTCCATAATGCGCTTCACTCTAAAAAGGTAAACAAACCTCTCAATAATTTATGGATTGATGATCAACTTGTTATGGATAAGGATATCAGTAGTAGTAATGTGGTTAATTTCTATAATAATCTTTTTAATGATATTGAAGGTTCTTAGTCAATTTTAGATGATTGCCTTTTTGCTAATATTATTCGTTGTTTGGTCACTGTGGAGGAAAATGATTTTTCAACCAAGATACCTCTGGAGGAGGAAGTTCTAAGGTGGTTTCTAGTTTGGATGCAAATAGTGCACCGAGTTCATATAGTTTCTCAGAAAAGTTTTTTCATGCCTGTTGGAATTTTATCAATACAGTTGCAGTAGTGGCTGTCCAGTATTTTTCAAAACCTGTTTTATAAGTAGTGATAAAACTTTTTGATCCAAACTTAATTCAAACTTAACTTTTTTGATCCAGAATTTTATCACAATCTTAATTCAAACTTTTTGATTCCTATCTTGAAAGTCTAGGATGCTTAGTTGGGTTGTAATCACCTTTAAATTTGTACACACTTTCAGTACCTATTGGAAAGTTTTTGCACTAAACTTTTTAATCACCTTTAAATTTGTACACATTTTCAATCTGTATAAATGGTTGGTTTCTTTGTTAAAAGAGTGAAATAAAGCTGTAAGGAATTTTGTTTTTTCGTGCTTAATTTTATTTCGCAAGATTGTGACTGTTAGCTAGGCTGGTCTTTGTAGGCCTCGGTTACAGAGGGGTATAGATCTAAAGAACCTTGTTTTATTTAATCAGGATTTGCTTAGTAAGCTTACTTGGAAGGTTTTAATAGATGATTTCTTTGTTTATCATTTTTTTTTGTAGAGATTTGAAGGGAAATTGGATAAATGTTGTTACCTCCATTCTTTGGTTTGGTCAGTTATAAGATCTATTCGGGATATAATTTAGCCTCATTGTCGATGGATTCCTGGTATAGATTCCCAAGTCAGGTTCTCAAAAGATAATTGGCATGGTCATATTTTATATTCTTCTTTAGCTAACAATATTAGTAATTGGGTTTCTGATTCTGTTAACTCGGACTAGATTGAATCATATGGTAATTGGAAATTTCCTTTGGATTTTGACTTCCATTTTTCGGGTCTAGTGGATAGGATTATGAAAGTCAAAATTGCAAGGCATGTTCCAGATAAATCGGTATGGGAGGACTCTTTACATAGGGACATCACTTGCTGCAATATGTATTCTATTCTAGTTGTGTTGCAACAGGCTTTGAGTTGGGCTAAGCTGTTGCAGTTTAATTCCATACCTCTTTTGCAGGCTATGCTTTGTTGGCGTTTATTTCATGGGAAGATCCTAGTTGATGAATCTTTTTGTCATAAAGGTTTTTCCATTGGTTCTCGTTGCCATCTTTATAAGAAAGATGTTGAAACTGTGACTCATCTTTTCTTGCATTATCCTTTTGCTAAAGCTATGTGGGATTTGTTAGGGTAAAATTTTAGATTTCTTTTGATGCTCATGATTTTTCATTACATCTTTTTCTTTGTATTTCTTCCTTTGGTTTAAGCTCCCAGCTATCTAATCTTTTTTGTGATGTGGTTGCTGTATTTTTTTTATATTATTTGGCATGCTCGAATTCAGTAGGTGCACTATAATTCTTTCTTTCCAATTGCTAGAGCTTTGTTTTCATTAATTCTGTAATTTTTGAAGCTAATTTAGTGCAAAATGGAGTAATGCATAACTGGTTACATGATCCAGCTCTACTAAGATCTTTGGGGATCAAGTTGTGTCATCTTAAAGAGCCTAAGATAATTTCTATTACTTGGTTGTTCCCTCCACCAGGATGGTTAAAGATGAATACAGATGGTGTTGCAATAGGTACTCCGGGTATGGCAAATGGTAAATGTATTTTCTGGAATAGTCATGGTTTTGTTAAAGGTACTTTTTCTATTTCCCTTGTGAAAGCTTTTGCTTTTTAGGTAGAGTTAGGAGCTGTTTTGTATGCTCTAGAAATAGCAGAGTCTTCTTCTTGGGATCGGATTTGGCGAGAGTGTGACTCTAGCTATGTAGTGTATCTTTTTTTAGGTAGGGAGGTTGTGGTGGTGCCTTGGAAATTTCAAGCTTGTTTTGCTAATTTCTTACATTATATACGAGCTATCAATTTCCTTATTTCACACATCTATCGGGAGGAAAATGTGGTTGCTGATATTTTATATAAAAAAGCTGTTTGGGGTGAGAAGGTTGTTTGGAATTTTGGACTTCCAGATTACTATATCCAGGCTCATCAGAATGATGGAATTTTGGACTTCCAGATTACTATATCCAGGCTCATCAGAATGAATTCTCATTGAGAGCTAATTATAGATTTACTTTATAATTTCATTTTTTGTTTTGCATTCTGTAACAAGTACTCTTTTTCCTCATTGCAGTTTTTCCTTCTAGATTTTTTATATTTCCGAGTTTTAATGAGGGTGGATTTTATTTGCTATTGCTTAAGTTTGACTTCTGCAGTGTTTCGATTGTATAATGACTTTTCTTAATTTATATATTTTGAGGCTATGATAAGCATAAAATGCTACTATTTTTATGCCACTTTTAATATTTAATTTTAACTAGTTTAGAATTCATTGTTAATGAAAAATATTGAATTACTGCATTTTTCTATTTCAGGAAAAGAAAGACAAATTTTGAAATTACTGTATTTCTGCGCAATCTTTATTGAGAAAATCATACACTTTGAGATTTTGTGCGATTTTAGTTGCAAATGATTCCTAATTCACCAGGCTTCAATTCTATAAAGTTTCATTGCAATTGATTTAGCCAATCAGTACCAATTTGATTTACAAGTTCAACAATTTCATCAGTTGCGGCAGATTTATACTATCTCAAAGAAATTAGAATTTTAGTCTCTTCCCAATGTCCAAATTGTACAAACAAGATATTCATGGAAAGCTAAGACATAGACCTCACTTTTTCAACTAGAATCATTGAATTTAAAGTTCATTTGGTCATCCAAAATGTGCTTGAAATATGCTAACGGACACTGGTGATATAAAAGGAAAGTATCTTTGCTTACTAGGATGACATCTATGATTGGACTGCCATGTCATCACACTCCACCCATGTGTACGAATTTTGCCACATCATATGCCACATGGGAGGTCAGATTATTCTAATTATATTAATTGGAATAATAATTAGGAAAAGGAAATGGAATTAAAGTTGAATTGGATTCCTAAAGGGATATGAATTGTTTTCTTATCCTAGTGTGAATGGGAGGTACCAAAGACTACAATACCCTAGGATGGACAGCCATATAGAGAAAATATAGATTAGGTAAATATGTTATCTCCTATATTATCTAGGTTTAGAGAAGGACTCTAGGGTTAAACCTCTCTTAAACCTTTCTTATAAATACCATGTAATATAGGAGGAGAAATTCGGCCAGCACCTTGGAGGAATCAACCTTATGATTTTGGATCATAGTTTGAAGAAGCTGAGAGGAGAAGATTGAGGATTAAATTCCAGCAGCCATCAACTTTGGATTTGATTCTTTACTCTTATTCTCTTTGTCATTTAATATATGTTGTCTCTTAATTATTTGATGGATATTATAGAGATGATGTGTAACTAAATTTTCTATGAGGATTATGATGTATCCCTATAATGACTATTTAGTGTTTAATGCATATTTGAGTTTGATTCATACTTATGGTTATAGTTCATTGTAGTTCTTAATGCTTCCATGAAAAGGTGGATAGATCTAGTATTATATTGGCTTAGAAATAAGGGATATAATATGGATGGGCAATGAAATACAAGGTTATAGAAATATTCAAAGCATTAGTGACAACATTAACAAGATCTTATTGGGTTTGCATGTGTTAGGGCTTAAATTTTGGTATTTAGATTAGAGATAATTAAATACATTGTACTTGCTAGATTAGAATGCATTGAGAAATCAACTTCTTATCACTTGTGGTTAAAGGGGGGTTGCATTAGGGCTAAATAGGAGTAATAGTGGTGAAGTCATAATCCTTATTTCATCAAAACTTTGAAATACTTGCTTGCTGCCTTGCTCTCAATTTTAATATTGCTTATTTTGAATTCATGTTTTGCTACACCACAATCAATCACTTAACAATCTTTTTACCTTTGTTAGTTTAATTGACAATTGCTTTAAATTTAATACTAGAGACATTATTTCTCGTGGGACCAATATTAGTTTTCTTAAATAAAACCACTTTATTACTTGTTGATTCGTGCACTTGCGAGTTAATCAAAATTATACCACAACAAGTTTTTGGTGCCGTTGCCGGGGAGTAATTATTTCTAGTTTTGATTTTAAATTTATTGTTAATTAAATTACTGTTTTTAGTTTAATTTTTGTTTTTCTATAGGTTCGGTTTTAGCCATCAAAGAACAACAATTGGAGAGCTTTCTTGGATCCAAAGCAATCCAATTCGTGTTTGAATAAGGAAGAAATTGAAGTAGCTAAGTTTTTATTTTCAGTTTTTGTGTGTAATATATATATATATATTGTTTACTGATTTTTGTTATTTGTTTCGGTTTTTAGGTTTAAGTTTTTGAATTTGAGTTTTGTTTAGTTTGCTTTTTGTTTAATCTTTGATTTTGATATAAAATAAATAAATAAATAAAAATCTCAAAATTCAGAAAAGAAAAAAAAATTAACTGCACTTTTTCTTACTGTTTTAATTTGTTTTGCTTGCTATTTTTAGTTTCTTTTTCTTTAGTTTTGTGTTTACTTTGAATTTAATTTTATTTGCATTTAGTTTTAATTCTTTAGAGTTATTTAGTTTGTTTAAATCAACTTTTATTTTTAATTTAGTCGCTGTTTTTTTTCAGTTTTGTGAGTTTAATTTACTGTTTTTGTTTTTTCAGTTTTGTGTGTTTATTTTATTTTATGAGTTTTTATTCTGAAAATGAATTATCTGAAAGAGACTTGTGGTGGTTATGGAGAGGAGTTAGAGAAACATTGTTTAGAAATACCGAGAGAGAAAACAATATGGAAAACCAAAGTAACACAGTAGTTCCTGAAGTTCCCATTAACCAAGGTTATAGGTCCATTAGGAATTATGCCACACCTAGAAGGGTTGAGGACATGTCATGTATTAGGACACCTCCTATTGATGCACCTAACTTTGTGGTCAAACCTATTACTATGTCTATGCTTAACAAATACCAATTTGGAGGGTTACCTAGTGAGGATTCTAACCAACATATATCGAATTTCTGTGATGTATGTGAGTTAGTGAAATATAATGGGATTACTGAGGACTCTGTTAAACTTAGGTTGTTTCCTTTTACCTTAAGGAATAGAGCCAAAAGTTGGTTACAATATTTACCTTCTGGAAGTATTGTCACTTGGGATGATTTAGCATTTAAATTTATAAATAAATTTTTTCCACCTATTAAAACTGCAAAGCTTAGGAATGAAATAAACATTTTTCACCAATTTGATGGAGAGTCTTTGTATGAAGCTTGGGAGAGGTTAAAAGAATTACTTAGGAAATGTCCACACCATGGGATGCCCACTTGGAGTAAAGTCCAAACATTTTATAATGGGTTGAATTATTTAACAAGAAATAATGTGGATGCTGCTACAGGTGGTGCTTTGCTAAATAAGTCTCAAGAGGATGCATATGACCTATTGGAAGATATGGCAATCAACAACTCACAATGGGCAAGTGAAAGGAGCCAAAACATTAAGAAGATCATGGCAGTCCATGAAGAGGATAAGATAGACAAATTGAGTTGTCAAGTTGCAATGCTTACAAAGCAACTTGAAACCTTAGGTTCCAACAATTTAAATTCATTTCCAATATTTCTAATTTTAACTGTTGTGAATATTATGGGGATAACCATGAAAGTATAAATTGTCATTTAGGAAATCATATTGAAACTAATGATGTAAATTTTGTAGGTAATTTACGCCAAGGCAATAGCAACAACAATCCCTTCTCCAACACTTACAATCCAGGATGGAGAAACCATCCAAATTTTTCATGGAAAAAAAATTCAAAAACCCAAGGATGACAACAAAGATGAATCTATCAACTTCCATCTCAACAACATAATCAATTCCAGTCCTCAAATTTCCAAAAGACTTCTCAAACTCAAACTCAACCTCAAACTCAATCTCATAATTCTTCTCTTGCTACTATATCTTAACTTGAGCAATCTATGATAAAAATGAATGATATTTCTAATGCTTTCATGCAGGAAACTAAGGCATAAATTCAAGGTTTAAAGAGTCAAGTGGATCAACTAGCTTAAGCTCAAGTTCCTAATTCGTAAGAGAAACAAAGTGATTTAGAGAGATTAGTAAGTCAACTAGCTGGATTTCAACTAGAAACAAAGAAAGAGTTTCAAGCTTCATCGCACAAACTGAAAGCTTCATGATCAAAACTGAGAATCAATTCAACAAACAAGCTGGTGTCATTAAAGGACTTGAAACTTAAATAAGCCAACTAGCAAACATGTTTCAAAGAACACAAGAAATCCTCCCAACCAATACTGGAAAAAATCCTAAGGAGGTAATGTTTATTAATTTTCAAGATGGTAAGCAACTAATTGATTCTTTTCATGTGCAACTAGGGCATTCAATAGAGAATATAGATCACCAAAAAGAGCCAAAAGCCATAGCTAAAAGGGAAAAGGAAGCACAAGGTTTGAAATTTGAAGATGTATCTTTATCTTCCAAAGTTCAAGTTGAGGTACTGAAGCCTCACGTTTCTAAGTATATACCTCACCATGCTAGAGGAGCCCCTGGAAGAGAAAAAGAAACAAAAGATGAGATGCTGTCCATGGAAGAGAAAAAAGAAAAGAATTGGGAATACAAGCAACTCCCACCACCACCATTCCCAAAAAGGCTTAAACAGAAGAAACTGGACTTCAATTTGGCAAATTTCTAAATGTTTTTAAGAAACTACATGTTAATATCCCTTTTGTAGATGCTCTATAAAATAAGCCAAATTATACTAGGTTTTTAAAGGAAATTATGAAAAAGAAAAAGAAATTAGGAGGTCATGAGATGGTGGTTTTGAATGACAAGTGCAGTGCCATATTACAACACAGGCTACCACCAAAATTAAAATATCCATGGGGTTTCTCTATTCCTTATCATTGTAAGTGATATTAAATTTTCTAATGTTTTATGTGATTTAGGAGCTTCCATAAATTTAATACCTTATTCTTGTTTCAGAAAGCTTAGACTTGGAAAAGTAAAGCCCACTTCAATTTCTCTACAAATGGCGGACCATACCATCAAGTAGCCAAGGGGAGTACTTGAGGATGTAATCGTTGAAATCGATAAGTTTTACTTCCCCATGGATTTTGTAGTATTAGATAAGGATGAGGATGATGATGTACCTTTGATTTTTGGTAGACCTTTCTTAGCTACTAGTCATGCTTTAATAGATGTACAAGAAGGTAAGCTTACCTTTAAGATTGGTAACGAGAAGGTCACATTTAATATTTATAAACCCACTCCTTATCCAAAAGATGAAAGGTGCTATGAGATTGAAGCTTTGGAGTCAAGATTGTTGGAGAAAAGCGAGAAAAATAATAAAGGGTTGCATGGATCATTATTTATTAAGAGTTACTTTGGAGGTGGAAGCAACCAATAAATTGATCCTCGATGAGCTACACATGAAAGTCAAGCCAAAGAATTGAAACAAGCGCTTTTTTGGAGGCAACCCAAAGTTTAAAAGTATTTATTTTTAATTTTTAATTTCTTTTTAGTTGTTTTTGTTTTGTGTTTTCAGGTGTCAAAGATAGACAATCAAAGAAAAAGCATAGAAAGTGTAATCGGCAAAAATGGAGTTTTTATGAGCCTAAAGTTTGCAATTTCATTACATGTCATCAATGGCGAAGCTTTATTTACTTTTACTCTTTATTTTGTTTATTTTTCTTTGTTTTGAAAATCGAGGACTATGTTTATCTTAATTTGGGGGTAGTTCTCTTTGTTTGAAGTTTTCTTCTTTAGTTTTTAAATTTTTAGTTTTGTTTTGTTTTTAAAACTCTATTTTGTTTGCTGAAATTTTTTGTTTTTGGTATTTTTAAATATTTTGATGAGCCTATGATAAAATATGATTGTGAATAAATTGATTCTTAGGTAGTGAAATTGTTTTTGTGTATTCTCTAATGCCTAAAGTTAAGTTCTCATGTTATTACTTTCAAAATAATTTTGAGCACTTTATTAAATATGCATGATTTTGATTGTATTTTGGAGAAGGTTTGCATTAAACTAGAGTGATTATTTTTTTGTGAACTCTAGAACTTGCATAATTATTCCCTGAGCCGAAATCTTAGAGAGATGCATTACTTTGAATATGATTTAGGCCATTTTTGTTTTTAGATTGAGCATTTCTAGCCTACCTTTGAATTATCTATCTGTTAGTACCTTATTCGAGCCATTTTTAGGATGCATAATTGATTGCATTTTGAGTCTTTTTGTTCTTTTAAACCACATTGACTTACCTTTTTGAGCCTAAATATATTTTTCCTACCCTTAACACATTTATCAAAGAAAGCTTATGTTAAAATTGATATATGCTTATAAATTTGTATTTGAGGGAGTGAAGTAGAAGATAATTTGGGGGTAGTTGATCTTGGTGAAAACATGGCTATTATGTATTTTTGATGATGAAAAAGAAGTTTGTGCAAGGTATGAAAATGTTCAATTTGGGGGTTAGAAGGGAAAAATAAAAAAATAAAAAGAGAGAAAAGAAAAGAAAAGAATAAAATAGAAAAAAAGAAAGTTGTTTTGTGAAGTTTGAAGGAAAGGAAGAAGAAAAGTGTATTTGAAAGGAGAAAACAAAAGTCTTATAAGAATATTACTCATGAGTTTTCTTTCTTTGAATTTTATTTTACTATCATTTTCTTTCTTCTAACCTAATACCCTTTAGCCTTTACATTACAAGCTTATAAAGTTCTAATGGTTCAAGGTCATGCATTCATCTACATTAGTGGAGAGCTATTTAATTATTTCAAGCGAATGGTAGTTCATATATCTTTATTTTCAATCTCTATTTAATGAAGATTTTTTCAATTGCATGACATTGAATATATTATTTAATTTCACACACACACTTGAAAGTAATGATTGTGTTGAATAGAAGATAAGGTGTTGAGATGCATGTTTACTTGAAAATTACTTTTGAATTAATATGATTATGCAATCTTTGAGGCAATTTTATCAAGGTATTTGGTTTTATAGGAGTTATATTTTTAGTTCTTTCTTTGCTAGGGACTAGCAAAGTACAATTTGGGGGTATTTGATAAGTATAAAATGTTACTATTTTTATGCCACTTTTAATATTTAATTTTAGCTAGTTTAGAATTAATTGTTAATGAAAAATACAAAATTTCTGTATTTTTTTATTTTCCGTAAAAGAAAGACAAATGTTTGAATTACTGTATTTCCTCACAATCTTTATTGAGAAAATCATATCTAGAGCTACACTTTAAGGTTTTGTGCGATTTCAGTTGCAAATGATTCCTAATTCACTAGGCTTCAATTCTGTAAAGTTTCATTGCAATTGATTTGGCCAATCAGTACCAGTTTGATTTACAAGTTCAACAATGTCATCAGTTGCGGCAGATTTATACTATCTCAGGGAAATTGGAATTTTAGTGTCTTCCTGATGTCCAAATTGTGCAAACAAGATATTCATGGAAAGCTAAGACATATACCTAACTTTTTCAATCAAAATCAGTGACTTCAGAGTACATTTGGTCATCTAAAGTGTGCTTGGAATATGCTGACGGACACTGGTGATATAAAAGGAAAGTATCTATGCTTACTAAGATGACATCTATATGATTGGACTGCCATGTCATCACACTTCAGTGATGTGTATGAATTTTTCTACATCATATGCCACATGGGAGGTCATATTATTCTAACTATATTAATTGAAATGATAATTAGGAAAAGGAATTGGAATTAGAGTTGAATTGGATTCCTAAACGGATATGAATTGTTTCTTTATCCTAGTGTGAATGGGAGGTGCCAAAGACTACAATACCCTAGGATGGCCAGCCATATAGAGAAAATATAGATTAGGTAAATATGTTATCTCCTATATTATCTAGTTTTAGAGAATGACTCTAGGGTTAAACCTCTCCTATAAATACCATGTAACATTGCGACATAAAAGACATTCAGTACAACCAACATCTCACAACCCTCACGGCTGCACCATCACAATCACCACCAGTCGCATATCACAAGTCCTCAAAGCTGTGGTAATTCCATTCCCACAGCAACATGAGTGTTTTCTAGGTTTTTATTTAGTTTTTTAAGGATTCTCACATAGAGAAGTTGTGCTACACAAAATTGAAATCAAGGAGGAGAAATTTGGCCAACACCTTGGAGGTATCAACCTTATGATTTTGGATCATAGTTTGCAGAAGCCGAGAGGATAAGATGAGGATTTGGATTTGATTATTTACTCTTATTCTCTTTGTTATTTAATCTATGTTGTCTCTTAATTATTTGATGGCTATTATAGAGATGATGTGTAACTAAATTTTCTATGAGGATTATAATGTAGCCCTATTATGATTATTTTATTCAGGTTCGTAGGTCTTTTTTGTTTTCAATTTCAGATTATGCCCAATTTTGATTCCTCTTGAGAGATACTGAAGTGCAATCTTGGAAACTCTTCAAAGGTTGTAGTGCAAGGCACGGTTGCAGCTTCGGTTCTGGTTTCAGTGGCAGTGCAATGTGTTGGGATTTGAATAATTTTGCTACAGTTGTGGGGGATACTCTTGCCTCGGTGCCGTGACAAAGCATCTGATTGCTAATATAGGTACTACAACAACTTAGAATTCTTATGTTGCGACTTTAGGTGGTTCTTGAAATATAGTTTCTATTTCTTCTTCAAGTAAGGTTTCATTTATAGGTGACATGTTGTTTGTGAAACTTAGCAAGAAGGCTTTTGAGGTTTTGTATTTCCATTCGCCTATTGCCTAGGTGGTTTTTCCAATGGGAAAAACCTTGGACGTCTGATTTAAAAGTTAAACTTGTGGGTATATGTGGTTTGCAGACATGGAAGTTGATTTCCTTTGGTAAGGGTTTTTTTTCCATGTGTTTTTATTTATTGAAGAGGAAAAGAATCAAATTTGGTCTATTCATTCAATTATTCTAAAGCCTAGTATTTTGTGTTTGCATGAGTGGACTCTAGATTTCAAGCTAGATATGCAGAAATTCATGAACTCTCAAAGTGTTTTAGCTTCAATTGCTGTTTTTAATACTTTTGGATGCTCTCACAAATGTCAGTGATGATATTGCTGCAGACAGTCATGGCCATTATGTTGACCAGCCTACACCCCAAAATTTCTCAGTTTTCTTATTTGCAATTTAGAAATTTAGATGTTGCCTCTCGGAAAGCTTGGGCAGATGATGAGGCTGAATCTAGTCGTTCAGACTCCAATTTGGAGGATCAAAATACTAATATGGGTATTGAGGTTAGTAAACCATTACGATTTCTGCTACAAATGGGTTAGGTTTGATTAATTCATAAATTATTTTGCCTTTGAGTGAGAAATGCTCTAAAAAAGGTTCAGATTTGTCTATTTCTATTGTTCCTTAGGATGAGGGGGTGTCTTAAACCTCTAGAGGTGGGAATCTTGGAAGAGAGGTCGTTTAGCCAAAAATGTTGGTCAGAGACGTGGGATTGAAATTGGTGGTTCCGCTGCGCAAAGGACTTTGACTAGGGCTTTTTGGAAAGTAGACATCTTCTAAATTAATTCTCTTTTCTTGAACTATCTTGGAGTCGGTAATGAGAATTCACAACGTGCCTTATGTCATTTGTGCATTTCTCATCGTCCAAATTTAGTTTGTCTTGCTGAATCTTTGGTTGTTTTAGGGTCTATTGCTGGCTCTTTTTGGTCTTATCTTTCTTTGTCGATAGTGGTTGTTAATACCAAGCATTCTAGTCTTCCCACCATTTGATTGTTCGCTTCTAGTTATGTTTAGATTTTGGCTAAAGATGAGCAACATTTTACAGTCAAGCTTTTTTTTTCGTGGTAAACCTTTTTGCTTTTCCATTATTTATGCAAGTGATTTCCATGTGTGCACCATCGTTTAAGGTATGCTTTAAGTTCTTTTAGTTCATCAATTGATATTTTGTGGACTATGATGGGTATTTTAATTTTTATTAAGGTTCTCATGAAAAATATGGTAAGATGCTTTTGCAAATTGCTTGTGATGAATTTTGGT
Organism: Ochetophila trinervis; assembly: GCA_003254975.1. NCBI lineage: Eukaryota > Viridiplantae > Streptophyta > Magnoliopsida > Rosales > Rhamnaceae > Ochetophila > Ochetophila trinervis. The sequence goes on from QANX01003418.1 coordinate 137,068, forward strand.
TTTCCATTGATGCTTCTAATTTGCTTCATATTGACATTGTGGGAGCTACTTTCACTTGGGCCAGACGTAGGGTGCAAGGTAATGTTGCTAGTAGACTAGATAGGGCTTTTTGTTTGCATATTTATTTAGACTTGGGATGTTTTTCCCTACATTGCTCTCTCTCATTTTCATTCAGATCCCAATCCTTAGCTTTTAAATCTTTGTGATATGTGGAAAACTAGTCCCAAGCCTTCTCAATTTTAGTCTATGTGGATTAATGATGTTTTTTTTTCTTTCAATTGTCTCTTCAGCTTGGGATATGCAAGTGATTGGTAATCTTATGTCTTAGGTTATGTTAAAGTTCAAGTTAGTTAAACTAGTCCTTGCTGGAATAAAGAGACTTATAGTCTTATATCTTCTTGGATTTTTAAGGCTCAATAGAGGTTGACTTTAGCCAAAAAGAACATTGTTGCTTATGGTTTTAACTAGGGTTAGTTTCAAAAGGAACTTAATGCCCAAGACTCTCTTGATCTTGAACCTAAAAATAAAAAGGATTTGCATCGTGATCAGTGTCGTTTAAAATGGATTCGAGATGGGGATTAAGATTTTTCCTTTTTTCATGCTACTTTGAGAATGAGAAAGGCTAAAAAACCTTTATTTTCTCTTAATATTAATGAGAAGTTAGTTGATTTGCGATTATTCAGCAGAATTTCTACAATACTATCAAACTTTTTTTTAATGTTGATGGTGTTTCAGTCCGAAACCTTGGTTTTTGATTTTTTTACTTTATCCGAAGCTTGTCACTTTAGCCGAAAATGTTAATTTTACTACTTTGCCATATGATGAGGAGATTCGAGCTAATGTTTTCTTTTTGAACCCTTATAGTACTCTTGGTCCGAATGGATTTCCAGGTAAACTTAGCATGTTATTAAGAAGGATATTATTGACGTTGTCAAGTTCTTTTTTGTCTCAAGTTTTATTCAGCCTGGTTTCAATTCTAATTTTCTCATTTTGATTCCTAAATCTGAACAGGATAATTCAATCTATAAATTTTGTCCCATTGTTCTTAGGAATTTTCTCTTCAAGATTATTACTAAGGTTCTTTTAGATCATCCTGCTTTGATTGCTAGTCAGATTGTCTTTCCAAATCAATTTGGTTTCATTCAAGGTGCGACAGCTCTAAGTGTGTGAGTCTGTTGGATCATAAAAGTTTTGGTAGAAATATTGCCATAAAATTGATATTTGTAAGGCTTTTAATACCTTGAGTTGGTCATTTCTGCTTGGCCAACAATTAAATAGGTGCAAGTGTGTTTCTTCTATTTGGCCAACAATTAAAGAGGTGCAAGTTGTTCTTTGTCAGCAATATGGTTAGATCATTGGTTGAAATTCTCAAGTGTGTTTCTTTCCTGATAATTAGTTCGGGACTCTGCTTTCTGAGGTTTTGAATTCTTCCAGTAGGGTTTAGGACCCTTGATATTTTGGTTTCACCTTTTTGGATGTGAATTGTAATTGGTTGTTGCCAAATTATTTCAAAATTGCCTTTCCTTTTCTTTCACATTGCATTGAGAAAACTCATGTTGATATACATTTGGATGATCAATTGTTGTGTGGTGTTGTTACTTCTAAAGCTATGAACAATCATATTCTTGGTGATCATTCTCGGAATGATTGCGCTAAAATTCTTTGGGTTAACTATATCCCTCCTTCAAAGGCTTTCTTTCGTTGCCGACTTCTCCAATCTAGGCTTCCTATTGAGGAAGTTTTACATAGGCACTGGTTTACCTTGGTCTCTTGGTGTTGTTTGTGCAAGAAGGATGAGAAATCTTTTTGTCAACTTTTAGTTCATTGTTTGTTTATTGTGGCAATTTGGGACTTTATCAGTTCCCTTTTTTTTTTCTTTGAATATGATAGATCTTTTTTACTCCATGATGCTTTGAGAGTTAATATGGGCTCGGAAATTTCCAATCTTTGGCATGCTTCTTTGTTTTCAGATTTTGCTTCATTTTGGTCTGTTTGAAACAAAATTCCGCATGATAATGGTTTGGTGCCTATTTCTTAGGTTTTGGTTTACATAGCTCAGGCCATTACAGAAGCCAACTTCTATCAATTAGAAGTTATAAATAATTGTGTTTTGTATCTTATTATTTTGAAGAAACTTGGTTTTTCATGTTCTCTTCGGAAGGCTCCAAAAATTATTTATGTTAATTGGGTGGTGCATACTTCAAATTGGTTGAAACTTAACACTACTGGGCTGCAAAATGGTTGTCGATGTTTGGCAGGTGGGATTGGAGTTTTTCATAATTGTCGAGGTTTTATCAAGGGTTGTTTTATGATTTTTTGTTGGCTTATGAAGCATAATTGATTACTACAACACATGGTCTAGAGCATGCTTAGAACTTTGGTTTTGGATCACATTTGGCTAGAATGTGATTCTACTTATGTGGTAAACCTTTTTGCTTCTCATTCTTTTTAGGTTCCTTGAAGATATAGGGTATGTTGTAGTGCTTACTAGCGGTTTATTTCTTTAATTCATTTCCAGATTACACATATTTATAGGGAAGGAATATGTTTGCTAACTTGCTTTCAAAGAAGCAATTTTTTGTCCGGAAACTTATTCTAGGGAGTTGCCTAGTTTTTGTGTTACTGCGCTTTGTAATGATTTGGTAGGGGTCATGCATTTTGGTTTTTTACTTAGTTTTTGTTTTTTTTTTGGTGTTTTGTATTTTTGCTAGATGTATTGATGGTACTCTTTTTCAAGCTACGGTTTTCCTCATTGGGGTTTTTCTCAGTTAGGTTTTAATGAGGCTATATGTATTTTGTTAGTCTTTTTTTTTTTTTTGTACTCACTCTTTTATTTTATTAATAAATTCTTAGCTTGGCTATCTGGTTTAAAGGGTGCCAACTTGGTAGGGATTTCCTAGCCTTGCAGTCTTTCTAGTGCCTCTTAATTATTAATATTATTATTGTTAATAGGCTACATTATTGGAGGACTTTGGTCATTATGCTCAGATTCTCATTGATCAACATATTGCGGCTAAATTTTCGCAAAGTTTGATTTTGGACCATGAGGGTTCATGTACTAAATTTCTTTATTTTATGAGAATGTTCCTTTGTTTTTTTGGCTTGTCAATCTATCAAACATGAGCTTACTAAGTGTCTTATGTTTGGAAAAAATAATGCAAAGCATTGTTTTAAAGAGTCTAATAAGGTGAATAGAATGTTATACAGATAGTCAAGTCTTCTAATGAGTCTTCTAAGGTTGGTCAAGCTAATGTTTCAACGGCATGTACAAGTAGTAATGAATTTTGTCTAGTTTATGCAACAGTTGATGAAGTTTTAAATTCTTTGAATTCTACTAACAAGAGAATTTTGATGCCTAGTTTGGAAAATGCACTTTGTTTAGACTCAGACTTCGGACTAGCAAATATAGATAAACAAGAGAAGATGGATATTGCAGTTGGAACAGATAAAATGACATTGGTTATGTATGTTGGTGATTCTAAGGTTTCATCTCCGATTCAATATAACATGGCTTTGGTTCTTCTAAATCCAATACTGAGGATGATGATGGAGGTCCATGGATGTTTGCATCTTCTAAATGTAGTTGGAGGCATGGTCATTTTCCAAAAGCATTAACTAGACTCAAACATACGGGGGTTTGCCCTATTAAGAAGAAATATTTGTTATTTTGCTTTGTTTTTTTTTCCTTTTAGGAATGGTTCTTTGTTTCTAGGTCAGTGACTAATAGGCATAAAATGTTAATGTTTTTATGTCACTTTTTATACTGAATTTAAGTTAGTTTATGATTAATTGTTGATGAAAAATACTTAATTACTATATTTTTCTATTTTCAGTAAAAGAAAGACAAATGCTGGAATTACTGTATTTATGCGCAACCTTTACTAAGAAATTCATAATTGGAGCCACACTTTGAGGTTTTGTTCGATTCTAGTTGTAAATGATTCCTTATACACTAGGCCTAAATTCTGTGAAGTTTCATTGCAAATGGTTTGGCCAATCAGTGCCAGTTTGATTTACAAAATCAATATTTCCAATAGTTGTGGCAGATTTACACCATATCGGGGAAATTAGAATTTGAGTGTCTTCCCGGTGTCCAAATTGTTCAAATAAGATATTTATAGAAAGATAAGACATATACCTGACTTTTGAAACCAGAATCAATGAATTCAGAGTCCATTTGGTCATCCAAAATGTACTTGGAATCTGTCTGCAGTCAAGGAAGATATAAAAGGAAAGTATTTTGGCTTACTTGGACTCTTTTGATGATTGGACTGCCATGACACCACATTTCAGCTATGTGTACGAAATTTGCCACATCATAGGCCACATGGAAGGTCAAATTGTTCTAATTATTTTAATTGGAATAATATCTAGACTAAAAGGAATTAGAGTTGCATATTAATTGGATTCCTAAAGAGATTAGGAATGTTTCCTTATCTCTAGTGTGAACATGAGACACAATTTACTTTAAAATCCTTGAGGTGGCCAGCCATACTAGGGAAAATAAAAGTTGGAGATTGAGTTTACATATTATATCCTATCTTCTTTAGGTTTTAGAAGGGTTTTAGGGTTAAACCTCTTCTAAACATTCCCTATAAACACCCTGCATTGCTGAAGGGAAAAACACCATTCACCACCAGCCCTCTCGGCTGGACATTTTTTACACATACAATTCACAATACCATTCTCACGGCAACACCCTTTCCTCTCCAGCCGCACACCCTTGTTCTTATTCTCTCCATTCTCATGGCAAAACAGCAGCTTTGTTTTAGGTTTTATATTCAGTTTTGAGTGTTATTTCATAGTAAGATTGTGATACACAAAGCCTAGCACAAGGGAGAATTTCGGCCAAGCCATTGGAGGAGTCAACCTTTTGACTTGGATCATAGTTTGGAGACACCAAGAAGAGAAGATTGAAGGACTAATTTCCAACAACCATCAACTTTGGATTTGATTTCTTTTCTTTTATTTTCTTTGCTATTTAAACTATGTTATCTCTTATTTATTTGATGGATAATTTAGAGATGATGTGTACTAATTTTTCTATGAGGATTATGATGTAACCTATTATGACTATTTAGTGTTTAATGCATATTTGAGTTTGATTCATGTTAAGGTTAATATTTCATTGTAGCTCTTAATGCTTTCCATGAAAAGGTGGATTGATTTAGTATTTATATTGACATAGGAATAAGGGATATAAATATGGATGGGCAATGAAATACATGGTAATAGGAATATTGCATGCCTTAGTGACAACTTTGACAAGAACATATTGGGTTTGCATGTCTTAGGGCTTAAATTTCAATATTTATATTATGGATAATTAAATACATTGTGCTTGCTAGACTAGAATGCATTGAGGAATCAACTTCTAGTCACTTATGGTCAAAGGGGGGTTAACCTATGAATCTATAATGCATTAGGGCTAAATAGCAGTAATAGTGGTGAAGTCATAATCATTGTTTTCTTAAAATCTTGATAAACTACTTGCTGTCTTATTCTTGATTTTAATATTGCTTTCTTTTTAATTCATGCTTGGATACACACAACAACAAACAAACACTCTTTTACTTTTCAAAGTTTAATTTACAATTTATTTAATTTCATTAACTAGAGACATTATTCTTCTTTGGATCGATATCGGTTTTCTTTTTAAGAAATTCACTTTATTACTTGTTAATTCATGCACTTGCGAGTTAATCTAAAATATACCACAATAGTGACTCTTGCAGATAGCGTATTATTATTATTATTATTATTATTATTATTATTATTATTATTATTGATGGATGGCTTTTGCTTCAGCGATTTTGAAGTTTCTAGGGCACAATGACGGTGTGGTTGTTTTTCGGCTACTTTGATTGATTTTTTACAACAAGTTTTAGGTGTGCTTATTGCTTTTAGACTCGGGTGATTTGGTCAGTTGGTCTCATTTTTCTTGTTTTGTTTTTCATGATGCCAAACTGAGTCTCTCTTTTTCTACAATTTGTAAAGCGATGGCTTTGATGTGGTTTTCATTGGGTTGTTTCCATCATCTATTTCTGGCTTTCCTTTTCTTTTTTTCCCGTGACATATTTGGTTTTTAAATCAGCTGTATCTTTGGTTTTCAGCGCTGTGACCAAATTCGTGGTTTTGAGATTTTAAGTTTATGTAGCCGTTGTGGTGTTGTTACAATTGCGGTTTGTGATTGGTTACTGGTTTTTAAATATTTTTGGTTTTCACGTTGGCTTCGCTTTTCTTGTTATGGTTTCCTCGGGTGGCTTTGAATTTTTCTGGTGGGTTCGAGGGTTTGGTTATTGGCTCCTTTGCAGAACTACCTCAATGGCTTTCTGCAAATAAGTGCTACTTTCCCCCTAGATCCTTGTTTAAGGGTATTAAATCCTTAAATTTCAAGCAAGTGTAGTATGTGGTCCCTTCGACAATGTCGATGCAGCATGCTCTACATCAACTTCTTAGTTACAGCCACTGATAATAGAAAATTTTATGCGATAGTAATTGGTGGGTCTTCTTCCTCCATTCTGATTCTTTCTACTACAAGTAAAATTTATGATACAGTAAACACTATTTTGGTTCAAATGAATGAAAAAACTTTTGCAAAACAATTTGTCCTTTGTCTACATTCTCTAATTGTTAGAGTGGTTTTAGCTAAATGAGAACATCCATGGAAACTTATGGAGTTGAAAACAAAGTTAACATTGCTTTTAGGTATTCAAACTGGAAATTAATTTTGCTAGGAAAAGGTTTTTTCCATGTTCTTTCATGTACAGAAGATGATAAAAATTGAGTTTGGGCGAAAGGTTAAGTGATGTCGAAGCCTTGAGTTGTTCGGCTTCATGAATGGTCCTTTGATTTCAATCGTGATACTTTGAAATTCATGAATTCTTAGGTATGGGTATGTTTTTATCTTCACTGGGTTTATTAGCACCCTTTCATTTTGGCAGACTTATCTCAATATGTTGGTGTCCCACTCAAATTTGATCAGAATACTTTGTATGGTGAATTTAGGCACTCTACGAGGGTTTTATTAGATGTGGATCTTGCCAAATCTTTACTTGTATTTATTATGTAGTGCAATAACGGTTTTATCTTGAATATGAGAATCTTCCAAATTTTTCACTTCATGTCATAATATTGGCCATAAGATTGTGAACTATAGACATTTGGACAAGCGGACTATGAAGGTATCTAATAAAATAGGTGATGGTATTGTGCCAAGATAGGATAAAACTCGAAAGCTTTATATGGCTAAGTGAGGGTTTCTGAGGATGGCTTTTTTAAGGTTAATGCAATGAGGATGGCTAAGCATATGGATAAGGGTGCTTCTGCGGACTTACTCATAGGCGCGGCTAATGTGGTGTTACCAGAGGAGGATATTCATGATGCCTCTCAAAGTGAACATATTAGTAGATCTTTGGTTATTCTGGTTCAGAAGACAATTACTTCCACTAATCGATTTGAATTGTTGAACCATGCGGATTCATATGGTAACGTGGTTAATCATAGTCATGAAGCTTTGACACGGTAAAATGGTTTTCCACTTCAAAGAAAAGTGATTTTGCAATTTTCACTCTTACCACACAAAAAATAAAAAATAAAAAAATGGGGAAAGAGAGTAGCTGGACATGTGAAGGATATGAGAGAATGAAATGGGCTTGTTGTGGGTTTAACTAAGCAAATTGGGTTGGACTTGAGAAAAAAATTGATCCAATAAAGAAAAATAGAAATACATTTATTGTAGATGGGCTTTAGCATGGAATTAGGCGTTCAAAAATTGAGTTTTTCTTTGGCATTTGTAGCCTATGTAATTTTTGTATCATAAAAGAAAAAAAATAAAAAACCAAAAAAGAGATATAATATATATATAGAGAGAGAGAGCGAGAGAGCATTTTCACCTGCAACCTAGACATGCAACCATGGAGGCAAGTGAACATTCCATCAGGTAGCAACGTGACAAGAACATCGCAGGTGGGAAACCTAAAGCTGACTCTATCCAGCAACATAGTCAGCAGGCCAACATACCACCTGCTAGGCGGCCGCCTCGCTGCAAGCGATGAGCCTCTTTTCGAGTAGTCTAAATTGTAAGACTTGAAAAATTAGCTTGCCAAATTTATGAGAACCGTGACCAAGCATGTACAAAGATAGGAAGTGCGTCTCAAGACTTTCACCTTACTTCCTAGGAGCATGCCACCTATTGATTCATCACGGCCTCAGATCAAGTCTTAGGTCCACAACAAGGGAAAATATGAGGTAGCCAACAGACCAAAGAGACAGCTGGAGACAAGGTAGCCTTGTGGCGAGACAAAAGTTAGCCTACCTTATGGAGGTGACCAGATAGCAAGATAAAAGCTAGTTTACCTTTCATAGGGAGACAATTCATGACTATATGATCAAGTGGTGAGGCACAAACTGGTTCATCTCTTGGAGAGAGATAACTCAAAACGAGGTGGTCAGGCAGCAAAACAAAAGTTGGAGAGTATGAGGAACCTGAAAACCTAGGAGACAACTCAAGGTGAGATGGTCAGACAGTGAGTCAAAGAATTGTCAACCTCATTAACGAAGCAATCGACGAGAATATATAAAGAGTAAGTTCAAGCAAGAAATTTCATGTCCCCCATCCCGCGGAGGCACGATACTCACTTGAGGTCATCGAGTGTGGCCTTTTTTTCATCAAATGATAAGCTAGATAGGGATGACTCTAAACTGTTTCTAAATGCAAAGGGCAACCTCCAGAGGGAGTAGAAAGAAGGCACACTCAAGCTGAATGTGACAGAAGGCAAGCGTGGAAAAATGAAGAAAGAGATAAAATTCGGTAGGAGACAATAATATTTTGAACATAAAAGATAAGACAATTTGGCATGCTGAATCCTCAGTTGGCCTATAATATGGAGATTAGCGAGCAAGCTAGGACTTTACCTCGATTCTAGGCAGCGGACGAAAGGCCACTTGAATAACCCTTTTCCCTGCACTTTTGGTTAGCAAGATGATAGATTGCCTCACCTTTCATGGAAAAGATCCGCTAAGTTTTTCCAAAACTTCAAGGTTCCAACTCTTGAATTATATGAATGAAAAAGCGATCATGTGGAACACTTGGGCACATATCGAGCATGGTTGGAGTTTGAAAGAGCTGAGGATGCAGCAATGTGTAAAGCTTTTCCCCTGACATTTGGCAGTATAGCAAAATCATGGTTCACGAGACTAGAGCTTGATGTGATTGGTTCATTCAACCAGCTAGAAACTCTTTTGTGACATAATTCATGGGAGCTGGTCAAATAAAAAGGAAAATTAATAGAAATCAATGAATTTCTTAGTGAAATGAATTTTAAAACGCTTTATTTTTATTGCAGTTATCCTTTTAGTTCACAAATTAATAGGCTGCTTAAATATCAATCAAAACTAAGTTTGCTAGTAATTAGGAACTAATCCCTGTGATTTCGACATCTCTCAATGTTGCTCGCTTAGAGGTGCTGATGCAAATTAAGGATCACAATATTTTGAAGAAACTAAATGCTATACTGACCCAACCAAATGGAAGGAATCGAAACAAGTATTGTCAATATCACAGTGAGTTTGAGCATAAGACATATAATTGTTTCGATTTGAAAGAAAAATAAAATGAATACCTCTTTCAACAAGGAAAGCTTGAAGAGCGTGTTTGAGTCACGATGAATAAGGATTTCAAAATCTCCTTGTCAAAATCTTATGAACTAAAGAAAATGTCACTTGAAGATGTAGCATCTAAGGTGTTATTATTATAGTGTAAATATTTTAAAGTATTGTATTTTGTTTTTTAGATCAATAAAAAAAAGTATTTCATAAAGGTTCATTTTGGTCCATGGGATGAGGTAAACTGTCATCTCAACCTTTAGGGTTTACTTCAGTTCAAGGGTGAGGTGAAATGCCATCTTGAATTTTGGGGTTCATCTTGGTCCATTGGATAGGCAAATTGTCATCTCAGCCTTTGCAGTTCACCTCGGTTCACGATATGAGGTGAACTGTCATCTCAACCTTTGAAGTTTACCTCAGGCCATGTGATTAGGTGAACTGCCATTTAGAATTTTGAGGTTCACTTCGATCCATAAGATGAAGTGAATTGTCTTCTCAACCTTTGGAGTTCACCTCGATCCATGTGATGAGGTGAACTACTTTCTTGAATTTTAGGGTTCACCTTGGTTCATGGGATTAAATGAACTGTCATATCAAGCTTTGAGGTTCACCTGGGTCCATGGGACGAGGTGAACTGCCATATCAAATTTTAGGGTTCATTTCGATCCATGTTATGGGGTGAATTGTCATATCAAATTTTGGACTTCATCTCGGTCTATCAAATGAGGTGAACTATAATCTCAAGCTTTTAGTGTTCACCTTGCTCCTGGCAAGTTCGCTACCACCAGCTGACCTGGTCGAGTTGACCTATTTGTATAGAGTACCCACCTAGTCAAGCTCAAGTGCCCAGTGCACCAATGAAGATAGCTAATTGGACCTAGGTCTAGGTGTGAGCTCGCCACGACTAGCTAACCTAGGCAAGCCGATCTATATATAGGGAATACCCACTTGGTCGAGCTCAGTGCCTAGGTCACCAATGAAAATAACTACCATGTGTGAGCTCTCACTACCAGCTGACCTAGACAAGCCGACCTATTTTTAGAGAATACTAATCTAGTCAAGTTCAGGTGTCTAGATCACTAATAAAGATTGCTATCTGGACCTTGGTCCAGGTGTGTGTTTGTCATGAACAACTAACTAGGACAACTGACCAGCTCGTTGGGAGAACCCACTTGGTTGAGCTCAGATGCCTAGGTCACCAAGGATGATAGTTATTTGGACCTCAGTCCAGATGAACCCTGCATACCGTGTCGACAGGACTAAGGTAACGACAATCTCAAGCTCATTTTTCTATGAATTCACTCTCATTTTGTCATCATGAGATCAATGGGCAATTGTTATGGGTATTTTTACACCTTTTTAATAAGCTCTAATGAGCCTAGTACCTACTCTAGAGTTTAACTACATAAGGATTTGAAAATTTGTGGTATGCCACTTGTCACCCATCTAGTAAGTAAGGTTTTTCTTATATTAAATCAACACCATTTGTTGTTGATATATAGGTAATGTGTTAAGCGGGGGGGATCTTTTTGCACGTGCCTTCTAAAATTACTCTGACTTTTCTTATTTTCCTCTTCTCTTTTCTTTCCCACTTGATTTTCCATAGTTTTTCTCTCATGAGATTTCATTTATTTTCCCTCTTAATGAGAAAAGACACTAGACACCAAACTTCCTTTTTTTTTTTGCTATTAAATCTCACAGTTCCTTCTTTTATTCCTGGAGCAAAAGACATAACCCATTTTTTTTACCTTTGAATCCACAATAACATTTTGTTTCCTTTTCCTCTTTGATAGAATATCCACCTTCTTCCTCCTTTTTTTATTTATCATAGCAAGAATGTCATTTTTGTTCCATTTAGTGTGGGAGAAAGAGAGCTTTTTCATATGAGTTTTGACTTGAGCATCGGAGGATGCACACTGGCGACTTCATTGGCGTCTCTATAACTTCTTTTTTTCCCGTTTTGCAACACCCTTTTTGGAGCTTTTGAAGCCATTTTGATGGAATTTCCAAGTGGAAAATTTGTGTAACAACAAAATATATATTATTGAGTTATTTTATTTTAATAATAAATTTTGAAATGCTACTTCTCATTTTTAAAGCTTAGGTTTTAAAAATGTCAAAAAAGATTATAAAAATAGATACAAATTAAACTTCATTGGTTTTTTTTTTTTGGGTTCTAGAAATCTATTTTTAAATGAAGAAAATATTATTAAGTTAATGTAATAATACATTTTGAATTAATATTATAATTTTTAGGGTTTCATCATTTTTTTATAATATTTAATTTATTATAGTTTTTTAACATGTAAGCATATTTGAAACTTGTAACTACTAAGTATTTTAGTTTTGATCCTAAATTAAATTACTATTTAAAAAAAATTAAATTAATAGAATATAGATATTTTTTTATATTTTATATTTAATACCATCGGATAAAAATTTAAAAACAAATAATTTTTAATTTATTAGATCCTGAATTTTGAACGATATAAGAAGCAAACACATCATGAATACAGTTTTGTCCTCGTCAAGACAGCAACCACCTTCAACAAGTTACCGAAGTCATGTCCCTTGAGGCCCCAATTAGCAACACGAAGACACGCAAACTGGAAAACAAAGAAGGTTTCAAATTGTAATTAAAGAAAAAAGAAAGGGCTCATTTGCAAAAACCCATATTTCAAAATTCAAAAAACAGGGGAAAGTAAAATAAAAAAGAGAGCAATATCGGTGATTATCCACCCACCAGAAAGCACAACCTGAAAACGTAGGCTTTAAGTGAGGGAAAACAAGTGACCCAACGAGAGCTGTACGGAGCAACCCCATTCATTTTCCCCATTTCGGACTCTAAAATCTCACTTAATTACCACTTAATGCCACTCACTCCCTCTTCTACTCTTTTCTCTCAACTGGAAATTTTTTTTTTCCCGATCTTCTTCATCGAGCTCTCTCTCTCTGCGATTCCCATTCTCTCTTTAGGTTTTCCAGAATCCTCCTGCCAAAAATGGCGGTTCTTTCAAGCTCAGTTTCTCTCTTCTTCTACCTTTGAGAGGCTTCAGCTTCTTCTGCCAACAATGACGGTTACTTCAACCTGATAGCTCTCTGAGCTTCCAGCTCTCTGCAACTTTCGCACTCGAACACAGTTTTTAGAAAGCGAATTCAAATGCCTAATTCCTAGTGTTCCAATTTGCGCTTAGAGTCTCGCGCTATCTGATATCTGTTTTCAGATCTAACCGGGTGCTGAGTTTTGGTTTTTCGAAGAGCTATTTTAACGATGACGACGACAACGCGTTTGGTGTAGATATTGTTACGGTTGTTGGAGACGTGAAAGGGAAGCTTAGTCAGATTTTTTTAGGTTATAGTTATATATATTTGTTTTTTTTCCAACTTCCATTTTCTTGATCTGCGATTATTGGACCTATTTTGGGGGGTTCGAGGATTTTGGGTTTTCGGCGATGAATCGTAGTTTTAGGGCTCAGGAGTCGCAAATGCAAGCGGCGTTGAAGCAGAGGCAGCAGTTGAGAGCCTCGATGATGAAGGAGAAGGAAGAAGAACTCGCATTGTTTCTGGAGATGAAGAAGCGCGAGAAGGAACGGAATGATCTTCTCCTTAACAGCTCGGAAGAGTTTGATGCACCATTAGGTAACCATTGGAGGTCAAATTTTTAAGCTTATGATTGTTATGTGGAATTTTTTATTAGTTATTTTTATTTTTTTACTTTGTTAAGTTTTATCTATATTTTATTCAATGTAGATTGCTCTGCTAACTTTTTTAGATTGAGTAGTTTCTCTTCCGCTTGAATTTGCTGCTAGCTAGTTTCTATTTGCTTGATTCATTGGAAATATTGCTAATTTAAATGCTGGTCTAGATTATTGAATTCGCTTTTTCATCTGTTGAACTTTTTGTAGGATCGAAACCAGGTACATCTCCCATTTTTAATATTTCATCATCAACTCCTGCACCTCCCCGGAAGACTGGTGCGGATGATTTTCTCAATTCCAATAATGATAAGAACGACTATGATTGGTATGTTAGTAAATCTATTGCAATTTTCCACTGTAAATATTGGCTGGGAAAAAAAATTCCCAATAGGAAAATGGGAGCTATTCCAGATTGACTAATATGAAAAAAGATGCTTTTCATTCTCCTACTCATGCTTTCCAGAAGAGAGATAGTTTTAGTCTCTTACAATAATCAAACTAATAGATAAAAAGAGAAAAAAAATGTCATTACATCCATTAATATCATATGCAGTTGTTTCAGGTAGTTCCCTTTTATGTTTTATAGTATAATATGTTTCTTTGTATATCTAAATTCAAATTTCACAAAGGGAAAAACTTATCATTCTGATACAGGATATCACATTGATGACAACTTGGAAGTTCATTTTAATGGATTTTTATTTACTTTCCTTTTTCTCCCCCCCACCCAAAGTCTTTGTTTCTCAATAGAGCTACGGCATCTATTTATTGCACAATTCATCGTATTTCATTTCTAATGGAATGAATTGTCTTGCAATGTTTTTTGGTTTCTCGCTTCTTTAATTTTCTAGTAAAAAATTTATTTTGCACTCTGCTGTGTCTAATTCCTTCTCTTTTGTTTTCTACGCATTTTTGTTTTCTTTTGTTTTGGTGGTGCCATGGCGGGTGTAGTGGTGGAAATGAGTACTTTCATAGTTTCTAGCAGCACTAGGGAGGCATTCTAAGGAACAATTCCCTCAATCAATTTACTATTTCTAGGATCAAGCTAATGCTTATTATATTTTACAAATCCGCTATGTAATAGGATAAATAATTGCCTCTAGTTTTGGAGAAAGGTTGAGTTGGATATCCAAAGTAATGGTAGAATGATTGATGGGTTGTTTGCATGCTTGAACTTTTAAAAGATATTTGATCGTCAATTAATTCCTGTGTTTAACATTGACAGTATTAAATAACATGACAGTTCGATAAATTTTTTTTCAATGTAATAATTGTCCAACTTTCCAAGAATAGTTATAATTTAATGTTTGAAGATTACACCAAGACAACTATAAATTCAATTTGTAATGTTCTCTTCATTTTGTTTCTGAATGTTTTCTGTATCATAGTGAGTTGTTTTAAAGAATGGCCTAAGCTTCATATTTTGTCCCAATTAATTCTACATGTTTTTAAATTTGAAAATTTCAGGCAAAGTCCAATTCATAGTATTGACACACTTTTCATTCAGTTTGTGTCAGAGGCCTGACACAAACTTTTGGATATGTTATCAGTGGTATGTTTAATATGGCAAAACCAGCTTTTGTTTTACCATTAATACCATGTCTCTTCAAAATTATTTATCTGGGACACAATATATTCTCTCCATGAACAAAAAGTACACCCACCAAGGTGTTTTACTAGATAATTCCAGACATTTATTTTCATTTTATGATAGAATAGAGTATGCTTGTATTCCTTTTCTAGGTATAATATATATATATATATATATATTTTAAAAAAAATTGGAATATAATGTTGATTGAATAAGTTTTGTAACAGAATATGAGAGTCTTCTTAATTGGTACTATTCAGACATCTTTTTTGTTTCAGGCTCCTAACACCTCCCGGAACTCCTCTTTTTCCTTCTTTGGAGACGGAATCACAAAAGACTGTGATGAGTCAGCTTGGTACCCCAAGGGCTCGCCCCACTGCTTTGAAATCTAGAGTAAGTGCGGTCTAACAATTACACAGTTTGGTAGTAATTTTTATTCTCAAAATGCTTTAGTTATGTCACTGCCATCTTTGATAGTTGGTAGAATAGGTAATTTGACATCCATTGTTGAATCTGTTAAAAGCTGAAGTCACTATTCCTTTTGGATTTGGTTTGGCCTATTAAGTTTGTTATTTTATTTGATAAGTGAAAGGGTTGCATTAGGATGCAGAAAAGGTGCAAAGGTTTAGTCATGTACTTTAAAAGGAAACCTTATTTTTCACTATTTCATTCATGTTCGTCACTACTCTTGGTCTTGGAACTTCTTGCATGTGTATGAACTTGCAATTAGATTGCTTCACTATGAATTTGTGCTTTATGGAAAACATTTACCTGCCAATGCCATTAATCCTTGTTTTTGAAGATTTGGCTATCACTAAGACAATAAGCTGTCATAATTCTAGAAATAATAAAACTTGTGGTTTTCCTGGTACTTGACTGTTTATCACTTGAGTTTCTTCCTATCTGTGGATCGTGAAGTGGCATTGCTAAGTCATTTCTTCATTGTGGTTCTAGTTAGCAAACCACCAGCCAGAGCCTGTTGTTAGGAGCAGCTTAGCATCTAAACAAGCAGCTTTGTCCCCTGGGTTAAATTCTTCAAGTGCTGGGATTCGGAGGCCGTCATCATCAGGGGGACCAGGATCAAGACCTGCAACACCAACTGGACGTCCCACATTGTCTGCACCATCTAAGTCTTCAAGACCCTCAACACCAACTTCTAGAGCAACCTTACCATCAAATAGGACTACAGTTTCTGCAGCCAAGCCCACAGTTTCTACGGCCAAGTCCACAGTTTCTGCAGCTAAACCCACAGTTTCTGCAGCCAAGTCTTCAATTTCTTTGGCGGTTAAGCCCACAGTTCCTCCATCTAAGACCACAGTTTCCTCAAGATCCACTACACCATTATCAAGGTCTACAGCGAGATCTTCAACACCAACTTCCAGACCTACTGTTCCTCCACCCAAGTCCACACCAAGGACATCAACACCAACTCGTCGGCCAACCACTCCATCGACTGCATCCAATTTATCTGCTCCTACATCTAAGTCATCTTCTTTAACATCCAACAAGCCAGCTACCACAACATCAAGAAATCCAGTGCCTTCTCGTGGTACGTCACCAACAGTGAAATCTAGACCGTGGAAGCCCTCAGATATGCCTGGTTTCTCACTTGATGCTCCACCAAATTTAAGAACAACCGTTCCTGAAAGGCCTCTTTCAGCCTCTAGGGGTAGGCCTGGAGCACCCAGTTCTCGATCTTCTTCTATTGAGCCTGTTCCAAATGGAAGACCAAGAAGGCAGTCCTGTTCTCCTTCAAGAGGACGAGCTCCCAATGGTGGTATTCATGCCAGTGGAAGCTCTGTTCCTGCAATGAGTCGTGCACATCATAAAATTAATGACAATGTCAGCCCAGTTTTAATTGGAACGAAAATGGTGGAAAGAGTTATAAATATGCGGAAATTGGCACCACCAAAGCAAGATGATAAACATTCTCCTCATAGTAACCTCTCTGTAAAATCTTCTTCATCCCCGGATAGCTCAGGATTCGGTAGAACACTCTCGAAGAAATCTCTGGACATGGCTATACGGCATATGGTATGTACTCTTGCATTTTTTTGAGGTATCATGTATCCGTCAAACCAGGAATCCCTGGTGTCTTAATTAACTAGCATGACATGCGTAATTCAATGTTGTATAAATTGTACTAATTTACTTCATAGTTCAGGACTGAGTGTGTTGTCCATTCCATTTGTCCTTTTCCATTTTTGTTTAGGTGTTTTATTATTTTTCTCGCATGTAGAAGAATGATAGAAGAAATTGAATGCTATAAGTGTGGACTTTGGCTTGTTATTTTTCTGATTCAAATTCTTACAACAGGATATAAGGAGAAGCATTCCAGGTAATCTACGGCCATTGATGACAAATATTCCTGCATCATCTATGTACAGTGTGAGATCAGGGCCTACACGAAGCAGAACGATTAGTGTTTCCGATTCACCTCTTGGAACGAGCAGCAATGCTAGTTCTGAAGTTAGTGTGAATAATAATGGCCTTTGTTTGGAAGGGAGTGAACTAGATGATGATATTGGCAGTGAGCGAGGCGGTCGATCTCCTTCTAGCATGCAAGGTAGGTGATTGGTTCTCGAACCTACTTTTGCATATAAATTAAATTTCAATATTTTAATTTTTAATTACTATGATCTTAATAGTAAAAAGAAACCAGTTTCCAGGAAGAGCTAACCAGAGTTGTGCTTTCTATATGTAAAGCTTGTTGAAGAAGTTGGCTGTTTAATTTGATATAATTCACGGTCTTTGTAATATTAGGGCGATTAGTTATATGCCAAACAAACTTTGATGTTCATGTTCTACATGGTTTGTTCTCATGTACTTATTTGGGTTAGCTAGATTCCATGTTTTTGATAACCTAACAGAAAAATGTTGCCCTTTGAATAGTCCTTGAATTGAAATTTCTATTATCGGAACAATAATGCTATATTGCTAGTACACATCATTCCTCTTTGGCTTGAGGAATTCTTGTACCATCATGCAAATGAAACAAAGGGGTTGTGGTTTTTGGTTTATCCTTTACGAACTCTAATTGCTAGTTCCTGAAATTGTAAAGCCAGTACAATTTTTTCGGTTTCCATTTTAGCTCAGGAATTTTTGCATTTTCTAATTTAATATTCTTTTGAATTTTTAGTTTCATTAAAGAGACTTTTAGTTATGATATGAATGAGTGGTGAAGATCGGAATCTAGTACTGCACAAAGGTAAAGAAAATGATAAGCCACCAACTAAAAGGTGAGCACCAGATTATATCCAAATATGAAATCTGGACCACATTATCTCCATGAGGCTTGCATTGACTGGATTGCAGATAAATATCGACTGCTGTAAAGCATATATCTTCCAGATCACGGCATCCAGTAGCAGGACCACGAATTCATGTCCACCACATCACAGCTTTCATAATCAGTTGCTGCTGCCGCCCCCAGTCCGTCCTATGCCTTAATCTTATAATTCGAACATGTTCAAGATTGCAACAGTTACTTTTTGCAGTCACATCTTCAAATTTTCAATGCAATTTGACACAGCCACTGGCAGTTTTGAGCAACCAATAATACAACTAGAAATCATACCCTCAACAGTAGTACATTATTTTTCCCAAAATTATGTTTAAGGAAACCTGATTTATTAAATAATAATAATAATACCGCTTGAGTCATCAAATTTTGATTCCAAATAACATTGACTAAAAACTATATCCTCGATTTATGAAAAGTAAATCTAATAACATCTTAACTAATTTGGTGAAAAAAATTGATCACCCTAGTACTTTTGAGAAAAAAGAAAAGAAAAAAATAATAATAATTCATGGTTGACAACCTCATGCCTCATTTTAAAGAAGTATAGAATTATAGAGAGAACGAAATTTATATGAGCATTTTCTATGCACTTTCTAAAAGCTTCAAATTTTTTATTTTAAAAAGTAATCAAGATTTTTAGTACTACAAATCTACAATAGGTTCTGTAAAATGAAAAGTTAAAATAGAAAATGAGACTTGACTCTCTATATTTGAAGACCAACTCACTTTCTATATACAACTTTTAATGCATTTCATTTATTGTTATGCATTTTTCAATGCACAACTATAAAAATATTTAATTTTACATTTTTTTTATAAATATAAAATTACTTTGCTTGTTGTAAATTTTATATATTCATGTTATGCATTGATTATTTATTAAAAAATAAAAAATAAAAAGTAATAAATAGTACCATTAGAGTTGAATAAAAAATTATTTTTTATTTCATAAAATTATTAAAGATAGTCTTTATTTAAAAATTATGCTCTTTAAAATAAATAGTACCATTGAAGATGCTCTAATATAATAAGCGGTATTGGATTGCCTATCTGAGTTCTGAATGGTCGAATTTTATACATAGAATAGGGGCAACATGAGGATAACTAAATTCATTCAGCTAAGAGATGTTCAATGTGGATAACCACTGAAAATATTCTAATGAAATAAATACTAGTCACAATTATATCTTTAACCTGGATACAGGCCATGGAAAAATTATTAAGCAGCAACTACAGCCTCAGGGGTAGTCGCCACAGCTGCGGCGTTAGGGGGAGTGGTCACAACAGCAGCACCATTGCTTTTAGAATCATTTGTAGGAGGTGTTGGTGGAGGGGGTGGAGAGTGCTTTAGGTGGGGAGGTGTGTTGTGCTTCAGTTTTACCAGTATCTGCCTCATCCTTGAAAGGTCAGTTGGCTTTCCTGGTTTCGGGCCTTGTAAAACTACAACAGCAGGCTTCTTTTCCTGATCCTTCTTCCCCCTCTTCTTTTCTATAGTTGGCACCTCATTAGGAATAAGCTCAGCAATTGCCTTCCAGTACTGTTTATCTGCCTCAGCATGAAACTTCTCTTGATTGGCTACAAATAACTGGGTAACAAAGATACACAAGTCAAAAAGGGATATGTCAAGGGATTCTTTCATATCTCTGATGCCAAAGGCTTTGAGGCTTTAATAGTCTGACAAAACTTATGTCCTAACATTTAACTTAAACACAGTTTAAATATAAGAACAATCCAAAAATCCTAGTAGAATGCTCAAGATCAGTTAGAACCATTCAACTACCATGATTCATTAAAGTGAAACAGCAAATTTGGGTTATTGGGACTGTTAGTCCCTCAACTATGCTCCGCAAACTTTTATTTGGCATGTTGGCCCTTGAACTTTAGTTTTTGTTACACTTTGGTCCTTGAAACTATTTTTAGTCTAACGTTTAGTAGAATTGAGACATGCAGTGCACATACTACAGCATGAAAACAACAAAATTACAAAATGTGGCAACTCTATAAGACCCTTGCATGTTGCATGCATCAAGTGCATTGCACACCTCAAAATTGGTAAAAATTAGACAAAAAATTGTTTTAAGGACCAAAGTGTAACAAAAACGAAAGTTTAGGGACCAAAGTACCAAAAGCTAAATTTAACGACCAGAGTACAAATATGAGTATAGTTCATGGGTGGACTAATGGTGCTAATAACTTGTAAATTTTTGTGAAGTTTCAAGAAATTTATTTTTATTATACACATCCCCAATCCGTGCAACTTTTATGCTCATGGGAACATAATTAAACCCCAAAAACCCTCCCTCCCCAAAGAAACAAAATACAGACCACTTAAGACCATTTATGAACAATCTTCCTATCATATTTTAATGGGTATGTTGAAACGGCAAAAAACAATGTAAATTGGTTGCAACGATTGTAGTTTACTTGACACATCAGTTTAAAAGTAGAATACAAATTCCTAAATCACTAAGCAGCATGAAGGATTTAAAAGAATCTTAAAATGTCAAGACTTGCATCAAACATCCATTCTGTAATGTTGTACAATGTTTTGGTATATCATAATCGAGTGAATTGAATATCAATTTAAACCTAATTTACATTCTATTCCTTTAAATATATGCCCACCATTCATCAGTATTCCAACAATGGCACACAAGTAAACCTAAAAAATGATGTACATGCATTCTATAGACTAATTCTTCAAACATGTTTTTCCCAAAATTAACAATAAACGACAAATGAGCATCATCCAAAAAAAAAGAAGAAAAAAATCAATAACTAATCAGCAATTTGTTCGGGGCAAGTAGTAAGTGAAGAAATGGAGTGCACAAAAAAGTGAAGTGAAGTCGACAATGAAACATACCAAATATCAAGCTACCAGTGGCAAATAGCTCTTATCATGGGAAATGCTAGAACCAATGTAAACTAAGGAATTTAGCTTTAAGAGGCAAAACAATTCTAACAAACAAAAGTCCGCGACATCACATTTGTTTACATTGAAACATCCAATCTCACCTTCTCCTTTTCCCTGTTACTAGTTTTGTTGCTTTCAGAAGTGATCTTCTGCCTCCTGTAGAAGTCAAGTTTGTATTCATCTGCTTCATCAATGATCTGGCTCAACAACTCTTTTTCCCTCTTCTCTTTCTCCTCAAGCCGAACTGCATTCTCCCTGAATGTCACAACAATATGGTACATGATTTATATGCATCAACCTCAATAGACTTTACCTGGTTCCATTTTAACAATCTCCCACATTGCTTAGTGCACCAAATCAAATCATAGTTTACTTAATATATTTTTATTAGATAAATGATGATGATGAATAACTTAAGGATAAGTGGACTTGATAATTTAGAACCGCTAGATTATATGTCACATCAAACCAACGGTTCCAAATGATTCAGCTCACTTATTCTCAACTTAAAAAGATAAGGATATTCTCACCTTGGCAACATTGTATATATATAAAATTACAAAAAAAAAAAAAAAAACCTGCAATGCATGAAATCATTTATTATGAACAAATATATGAACTAGAACATAAATTAAAACAAAGAGCAAGCTTATAAAGAACTATCTTTTACTAGATCCTGTCTAAACAGTATAGTAGCTAACTCCAAAATCAAACAAATTGAAACGTTAAGTCTTATACCAATAAATAAAATGCTGTGCTCCGTCTAATTACTCTTTAAATTTACGAAAAACTGAAACGTTAACATTCATATAGCTCAAAATGCGGTTCCATGAAAGAAGCCACATCTAAGAGAACAAATTTCCACTCACTGTCTCAGTAATTAAACAGATCGAACTAAATCGCAAAACAAATAGTCAAACAACAAACAAATTGATCCGCGGATCTATTTTACTCAAAATAAAGAACAAGCAAGTTCAAACCCTACCTCCTCCATTCTCTGAGAGCAACGCCCTCCTCGGGCTCCATCTCCGCTGGAGGCGGTAAAATGGGACCGTCCGATGCACCAAATTCTCCATCGAAGCCTTTTCCGTTGGATTCAGCATAGATCGACGGCGGAGATGGAGTCTCCGGCACCGGCTGCGTGGCGAACACGTCATCTGCCGTGGAGCCGTGGAAGATCGGCGAGTCGGTGGCCGAGTCCTTGAATGACTCGGAGTCGACAAAGTTAGTCGCAGCTAAGGAGTCAAAACGCTGGGAGGAGAGACGGGGGTCGTAGCCTATGTAGCCGTCGTCGTCGAAGGGACGAGTTGACCCGGCGGTGGGGACTGAGTCATCAGCTGGTTGAGTGAACGAGTCGGATAATTCGGAGGACATGATCAACGATGTATATGGACACGTAAGAACGATCTTTCGTCTGTGCTAGGCGAAATGCTCGCGGAGCGATTTTCTTTTGGGAGAGAAGATGGACATTCAATGCGGCTAACGACATGGGAAACAATATAGCGTCTTAAAACGACATATTAATAATGTCCCTTTGTAAAACGATGGTTGTACACGACATGTCGTATGTTTGCCGTAGAAATTCTCTTCTCTCGCTTAGAATGGCAAAATTGGGAAAAAGCTCTAGTATACCGAATGACTGGATACTAGTCATACTACTGCCATTCAATTTTTTTTTTTTTTTGGTGAACTGCCATTCATTTGATACCATCTGGATTAGTTTGTCACATCACTGCCATATTACTAATTTAATCAAAATACAGCAGCTTTGAAAAACTCGGTGACAAATTTCCGTCTGAAGCCTAAATTCATCCCGCGCCAAAATACTATAACCTTTTGTCTTCTAAATATTAAGAAAAATTACAGTCATATGTGAGAAAACTGATAGCTCAATCTCATCTCTTTTTTATCATCCAACAGAGTTTCAATAAAAAATAAAAAAATAGAAGAAAACATTTTTATATGTTTCTTGTTGTACATGTAAAATTTCGCATTGATTAAAGTTTTTCTTTTTTTATTCCTCGTTGTTTTCATTTTTTTCCTATCTTATTCAAAATTTACATGTTTCTTCAAAGTTAAGTTTAAAAAAAAATTATTTAGTTATAAAGAATGATTTTAATTATAAAATAATTTAGAGTTTGTTGTCTCCTGTACTTCACGCACATTTATAGCTGCTTTCTGTATTTTATATTTGAAATTTATATTTTTTAAACTTAATAAGTTTTTGCAGTATCAGTTTCATCAGTTTTTAACATTGTTAATTTTTTTTTCATTAAATATCACATGATCTGTAATTTTTTTATAATTTAAAGAGTATAATTAGTATTTCATTATTATTATTTTTAATTATTAAAAATAAAAGGAATACAAATCATATGCGTTGCACATGACATTTAACGAACAAAAACTAACAGTGTTAAGGTTTTAAATTGATACTACCAAAGTTTGTTAAGTTTAAAGGGCATAGGTGCCAAATATGGAGATTAGAATTAGTATTCCATTATCATTTCTTCTTAATTATTAAAAATAATATGGTTAAATACTTATTTTAGCTTTTAAATTATTAAAAAATTATATACATTGTACATGATATTAAACAGACAAAAACTAACAGTGTTATAAGCTTAGATTGTTGCTGCGAAAATTTATTAAATTTAAAGGGCATAGGTTCCAAATATAAAGTACAGGGGCAATTTGTTAAGTTTAGAGAGCATAGGTGGCAAATATAAAATACATAGGACAATTTGCAAATCCTAGAACTCAATAATTTATTAAAAATTATAATTCTTTTTTTTGGTTTTATTTGGGGTCACTGATTATTTCATGGAATTATGACTTTAAGATTGTTGTTTGAGTAGCTTAGTAAGATTTCAAATCTCTTTCTTTTCTTTTTCTTTTTTTACTAGCATTTATGCCTTTAAAACTAATTTTAAGACATTGATAGTGTCATTAATTATATGTCAGAAGCTACAAATTTAGGCTATGTTTGTTTACTACAAAAAAAACTAATATTTTTCCTTTTTTATTTGCTAAATTTACAATTTAAACTGGATTATAATAGTCCAACTATAGACATTATTTTAAATAAAATATGGACTATTTAGTTTTACCAAATAAATTGAACTATCTTTAGATTATTTCAAAATAATATAGAATTAATATTATTAATAACAATAAACATAAAATTGGATTAAAATAATCTCATCATATCTTACCTTATCCTATCCAATCCCAACATATCTTATCCTAACCTATCAAGTCATGTCAAATCATGACAAACAAACGAGCTTTTAATGTGTTTATTTTAGACATAATAGTTATGTTGTTGGTATTTACTTGACAAATTTTTTAGCTTTCTAGAATATCACTAGTAGCTTGTATTCATGGCAACTCAACAAAATTCAAGAATTTGTAAGTATTTTTTTTATTTTTTGTGTCATGAATATATTTTAATGTAATATATATCTCTTTTTTATCTTTTTTTCACAATTACATGTAAAAACTCATATTGATAGCTCAAATTCTATATCCCATAATGATATAGACACCTTTGATATCTTAAATTAAGAGTTTGAAAAGGAGCATGCTACTTTTGTAACAAGTAAAACATGCGAGGAAGTACCTAAGGTTGGAATGGTGTTCTCAAATGAGGATGAAGTTTAGAAATTCAGCAATGAATATGCAAAAGTGTTTGGCTGTAGTTTACACATAGATAAGTATCAAAATTGACATATGGGAAGATAAGAAAAAGATCATTTGTATGTCCAAAACATGGTCAATGTAGATCCAATGACCTTTCATATGTGAGAAATATTAATCGCCTAGAAAGAAGAACATGGTGTTTGGTAATGATAGAATTGATTGTTGAAGATGGTATATGGATTGTTTCTCAATTTATTTATGATCACAATCAGGAACTTGTGGGTCAAAACCAGCAAGATATGCTTAGATCGCAAAGGAAAATGGATGAAGCTTGAGCATGCATAATTGATACAATGGACAATGTCGGTTTAAAGCCCAACAATATATTCTCCTATATAGTAGAGCAAGCAGGTGGTGTTGAAAATGTGGGATTCTTAATGTTTGTTTGTGTAATTTGTTACGAAATAAAAAAAGACATACTTTTCAAGCTGAAGATGCATAAAGTATGATAAGTCACTTCCAAAAGTACAAGCAAATGATCCATCACTTTTCTATACAATGTAGCTAGATTTTGAAAATCATATGACCAACTTCTTCTGGAGGAATGGTAGATTAAAGATTGATTATACTCATTTTACAGATTTAGTAACTTTTTATACAGCATATCGAACAATCAAGTACAACATGGTATGTGCTCTTTTTATCGAGTGAACCATCATAGGCAAAATATTTAATTTGGTTGTGCTTTTTTGTTGGATGAGACAACATAATCTTTTGTTTGGATATTTGAATATTTTCCTACAAGGAATGAGGAAAAAGCAACCATGCACAATTTTCATTGATCAATGTCAAGCTATGGCAAACGCAATTGAAAAGTTATTTTTGAAAACCCAACATAGACTTTGTTTATGGCATATTGGTCAAAATGCTACTAAACATCTTGCTTATTATATAAGAATGAGAATTTAAGACTTTATTCAATAAATGCCTTTACAATTGTGAAACATAACAAGAGTTTCAAGAAGTATGGAATCAATTGCTAATGATATTTTATTTGCCTAAGAGTTCGTGGCTTAAAACATTGTTTAACTTGCGTAAAAAAATGGTGTCCAGCATTTTTGAATTATTATTTTTCAGCAGGTATAATGTCAACACAAAGAAGCGAAAGCATGAATAATGTAATTTGTGGTGTGACAACTAAGACAATGTCTCTTACTCAATTTGTTCTTTGGTATGAAAGAATATTAGAGCGTAGATGTCATTTAGATTTGATGAAAGATTTTCAATGCAATGAAAGTGTACCTACTTGTGTAGGTAAAATTGGTCGCAAAGCTAAACAAGCAGCCACTGCTATGTTTCAAGAGTTCCGAAATGAGCTATGGGAATCATTATCAATTCCAATTAAGAAAATTGGTGAGGATGACAGCTTTCATATATATAAGCTAGTTATAGATAGTGATAGAAAAGAATATATTGTGAAGTTTTGATCTTCTGATTGCATGGTGAATTGTACTTGTCAAAAATTTGAGTTTGTAGGCATTTTATGTCTTCATGATCCAAAAGTTCTTAATCTTCCTAACATTTTTCTTATTCTCCTCAATATATTTTAAAGAGATGGAAAAAAGGAGCAAAATATGGTTTGGGAAATAACAATGATTGAAAATCAGTTGTTTGCATAACAACATAGGCAATTAGCTTAAGAATGAGTCAAATAATGCAAAAATAGTAAGGGTGCACTAACAATGGAAACAACTAAAATGGCTGAACAAATATTGGAGCAGAGCTTGAAAGATTTTGAAAGTATGCTTAAAGTTAAAAGAGTCAAGGAAGCAAATATTAATAAAGGATACGATGTTGATAGTAAGGATGATCATGGAAAAACAACTGATGATCAACATCCGAAGGCAACTCAATTACATGTATTGTATCCCTTGCGTAACAAATGCTAGAATAAAAAGCCATTTTGGAAAAAACAATTTATAGGTAAAACTGATTTTCATATTTGGTTTTCTTTTATTCATCTCGTTAGTCTTAGTCTTTATTTATTTAATTTTCTTATGAATCCTTTCTTCTTCATTTTTTCCATTATACAAGACAAAGGTCAAAGGTAAAGAGCAGTAATTTTAATAAATTACCAAGAACTCCATCAATTAATAAATTACTTCACCATGCCAAATTGTTGTAGTGCCATGTCTAGGAATTTCTAGAATTCATAACCTATGACTACTATGCCAAAATGCATACTTCCTTCTGTCACTATGCTAAACTGTCATACGTCTATTATCCAGATTGCTAAACTACAATTCATTATCCTCTTACTATTACATTGTCACATTCTTTTTTATCACTGTTAGAATTTTCACAGTTAGCAAAGCACGCATAATTATGCAAAACTAAAATATCCAAGTACATAATTGAAAAAAATGCTACAATGTCTACCAAATTATAACATGAAGCTGAAAAAGGAAAGGAGAAAAAAAATGTAAAGTAGCCCAGTTAATTTTGCTATATGCAAATGATGTTTCAAACCATAAAAAATGTTAATTAAACCAGTAACCTAGTTTCAAACATTCTTCGTCCGCTTCTACTTTTGCTTAATCTACATCCGGTTTCTTTTCTTGATCCATCACCTCTCTCCATCGGTCAACCTATGACATATCCTTTTTCCTTCTACTACAACCTCCATAAAGGCTTTGATTTTTTACACTCATTGGTTTCGCACTACCCGGATCGGGTTGAACACTTGAAGGTCTGCGATGATGAATCTGTTTGTGAGGATTGGATAAGTCGAATGTGATTTGGGGAAATGAAGGCTTCGATTCTTCACACTCAGTGGTTCTGTACTCTATGGATGGGGTTTAAAGATCATAGGTCTGTGATATTAAACTCATTGGTGAGAATTGGAGATGATGAAGGCAATTTGGTGAAACTTAGAATTTATTTTATTTTATTTTTGCTTTGGAGGTTTTTCCCCAAGTTTTTTAAAGTTGCTGTGTTTTGATTAAATTGGTGACATGGCAATGGTGTGGCAAACTAATCTAGATGGTATCAAATGAATGGCAGAAGTATCCATGTCATTTGATATTCCACAAGTAGTAGAACTTTTTCTGCAAAATTGATTGCTTTCTGTACATAGTATTATAAAAGGGAAAAAATTATAGTACTTTTGTAGTATAGGTGAATACTCCTACTTATTTAATGGTATTTGGATATTTTGACACATTATTGCCGCAATATTCATCTCTAACCCCTCCCCTATTTCTTCTTCGACAATTTGGGATCAAAAAAATTAGAAAAATACAAGTTAGGGAAAATTTAGGAAAAAATTCAATCTGCCTCTCATTGCCCATTTTTCGATCTGCAAAATCACAACCAAGCTTGTAGAAAGACACCGTGGAGAGTGGAAATATAATGTTAGAGCCATCAATGTGCTACTATGGTAGGCCAAGCATCCAAAAACCTTCTTGGACTGACAATAACCTAAGAAATAGGTTTAGTGGGTGTGAAAAGTACATGGTAAGTGAGATTTTCCTTTTTATTTTAGTGGTGGGATTAGTATAACTCAGGTATGATATAGCAGCCCAAACTATGTTGATTTGGACACTTTGAACCAATTTAAACAATTTGTTTTCCATGTTGATTACTTTGTTGCTATGATTGATGGAAAAAACAATTAATTTGGTGTTTGTATAATAGTTATGCACTAATTTAGTATTGTGTCTAAGTATAGTATAGTTTGACTTTGTGTGATTGTGGTACATATTATTAAGTGATATTTTCTTTTTCTTTTTAATGGTGGGGTTACTACAACTCAGGTATGATGTAGTAGCCCAAACTGTGTTGATTTGGAAAATTCTATCGATTTGAACAATTTTTTTTTCCATGTTGATTACTTTGTTGGTATGGCTGAGGGGAAAAAAATTAAATTTGCTATTTGTATAATAGTTATGCACTGATTCAGTATTGTGTTTAAGTATGGTATTGTTTAACTTATTGTGATTGTGGTGCATATTTGTAAGTGAGATTTTCTTTTTCTTTTTAATGGTGGGATTAGTACCACTCAAGTATGATGTACTAGTTTGAACCATGTTGATTGAATAGTTTGAATAATTTTTTTTTCTTGTTGATTACTTTATTGCTATGGCTGAGGCAAAAAAAATCAATTTGTTGTTTGCATAACAATTTTGCATTTATTTAGTATTGTGTATAAGTATGGTATTGTTTAACTAAGTGTGACTGTGATGCATTTTAGTAAATTGTTGTTTGCAGGCATTTTATCACTTAGTATAGGGTGTCGTTTGGTAATCAATTACTTACTTTAGGTATTGTCAGCAAATTGAGTGAATTGCATTTTTCTATTGTTGCAGGATAAATGAAATCATGGTTGTGGTTTCTTTGCATGGCATGATCCACTAATGTGTAATCGATCAAGACACTTAATACCGAGGTTACTACAAGACATGTCAAAGAAAATGAAATAAAATTGCAGGCTTAGAAGAATATTTGATGTGGGGATCAAGCGCTCTTCTAGCATGGATATTCGTGATGAAGACATTGTGTTGCCAAGTGGACCAGTGATGCTTTCTCGAGCTAAAAAGATCAAAGCGGGAATGCTTAGACTTGTGAACATAATTATTGATGAAGAACAATTCAAATTTCCAAATGATTCGAACACTTTTCCAAGGCCTAATGATGATTTAAGCATGATGTCCAAGCATGGGATGAAGGCGGTATTGATGCTCGAGAGTTGCTGGGATGAAGCAACGTCGTTTTAAAGCAAGGGTTTTATGATGGAAATTTTATAAATTTTACTATTTTCGGATTCTATTTATTTAGGATTAGTTTTCAGCCTACTTTCTTAATTTATTTAATGGTATAGATTGATTTTTTTTAGGATTAGTCTTCAGCCTTAGAATTACTTTCCTAATTTATTTAATAGTCTAGATTTATTCTTAATCTAACCCTAATCTTTATATAAAGGGGTTATTAGCTTGTAAGAATCACAACTTTGATTATTAATTAATACATAATTTACTTTTGTTTTCAATGAGACTTGTGTGTTTCAAGTGATGATAGTTCTTCTTCTACTTGTTGCATTAGGAATTGCTCTTATTATCAAATGTTTTACTTTGTGCGAATTTCAATTTCATTCTTTACCTTCTGATTAGTGTTGCTAGATACACTTGGTATCTAGAGGTACTATAGGGCGGGTTTTTACCTAGAGTTTGTTCCATATCATCTTGTGTGTTGGGGTTACGCATCATTTGGTATCAGAGCAAGGCCAAGATAAATTCCTATTTATCTTGTTCTTTGTTTTCTAAGAGTCATTGATTATCTTGTTGTTTTTTGCATTTTTTTTCTTTTGTTCTTGTGTTCTTTATGTTCTTCGTTTTTAGAGAAAAAAAAAGGAGAAGAGAAAGAAGAATCTGATTATATTAAAAAATAGTGGGAAAAAAAATCAAAATTTGAAATATTGAGATTGATTGCTTTATTACTGAAATCAAATTAGGAAAGTTACTTACTCCTAATCGATTTCTTATTCATTTTATTCTATATTTCCTACTTTCCTATTTTATTTGTTTCCTATTCTATTTGTTCCCTGTTCTATTTGTTTCCTATTCTCATAGTTTCTTATTTATTTCATGTTCTTTGTCCTTTTTCATTGTGCCAATATTGCTTTAGAATTAAACTTGCTTTTTTTTTTGGTTAGGTTTTAATTTTGAAATTTTCTATTTAAGTTTTATTTTTGTTTAAGATAATTGGTTCTAAAGTGCAACTTGGAGAATAAGACTTGAGTGGTTGGAGGGTAAAATCCAAATTTGTGTGAAACACGAGGGTTTACCATTGTTAAGTGAAACACATAAGAGATTGTGTGAGGAACTAATTTTATCGTTACTGACATTTTGTAGATTTTTAAAAGAATGTCTAAAAGAGACAGAAATGGAGTTTCTACTTCAGAAGAATAGCAAGTGACGACACCGGATCTAAAGCTCTTACGTCAATCTTTGGAGGGTGAGTTTAGAAGAATGGAAGAAAGATTGACTTCTAGGATGGAAGAAGCATTGAAATATAGGATGAATAAGATGTTGGAGCAAATGAGGGAAATGCATGTCCAATAATACTAGAAGGGAAGGAACAAGGCCCAAGGCAAGAAGTAAATGTTTCCGATGAAAAAGAGTCTAAAATCCAAATCATAAGGAGACAACCTAGGAGAGAGGAGCCAAGAGGAAGAATGGATGATAACCTGAGTTCCATTAACATGAAAATTCAACCATTCAAGGGAAGAAGTGATGCCGATGAATAGATGAAATGGGAAAATAAGGTGAAGTTAATATTTGATTGTCACAATTACTTTGAAGAGAAGAAGGTTAGACTAGCCACAGTAGAGTTCATCGACTATGCTCTAGTTTGGTGGGAGCAACTTATACAATCAAGGAGGAGATATGAAGAAAATCCAATCTCAACTTGGGATGAGATGAAGAGAATTATGAGGAAGAAGTTTGTACCATCCTATTTTTATAGAAAGCTTTATCAAAAGTTGCAAAGACTCATACAAAGGTCTAGGTCCGTAGAGGAGTATTACAAAGAGATGGAGATGATTATGATATGAGCCAACATTGGGGAGGATAGAGAAGCTACAATGGTAGATTCCTAAGTGGGATGAACAAAGATATTGCCAAGGTGGTGGATCTACATCCATATGTGAAGATGGAAGAAATGGTTAACATGACTATTAAAGTGGAGAAGCAATTGAGAAGTGAAAGGTCATCGAAAGGGTTTTCAAGCTCCAATTCGAAGTGTGGTTCCAACTCGAAATAGAGCAAGTATGATTACAATAAGAAATAGAGGAACTTAGAGACTAAAGAGGAAATTGGAGATGCATCCAAGTTCAAGGATAAGAGTGCCAACGTCACAAGAGGTACTTCTAATCTTAACATTTCTAATACTTCTAGACATAGGGAAATAAAATACTTTAAATGTCAAGGGTTTGGACATATTGCTTTCGAATGTCCAAATAGGATAATTATAT
Source organism: Ochetophila trinervis (assembly GCA_003254975.1). NCBI lineage: Eukaryota > Viridiplantae > Streptophyta > Magnoliopsida > Rosales > Rhamnaceae > Ochetophila > Ochetophila trinervis. The sequence continues at coordinate 168,853 of QANX01003418.1, forward strand.
TGATGAAGGGTAATGAAGTCGTGTCGGAGTCAGAGTCCACCATTAGAGGATGATTCTAGTGAGGATGAGGATGTATATTATCCTATGGTTAGAGAGTCTTTAGTAATTAAGAGGGTTTTGAATTTGAATGTGAAGGAAGAGGTACTAGAACAAAAGGATAATATTTTTCACACTGGATGTTTTGTGGGTGGTAAAACATGTAGTTTAATCATTGATGGGAGTAGTTGTGCTAATGTTGCTAGTACTACTTTGGTTGAGAAGTTGGGACTAGTATGTGAAAAACACTTTAACCCTTATAGGTTACAATGTTTGAATGATAATAGGGAGATTAAGGTAAATAATAGAGTGAAAGTTTCATTTTCTATTAGAAACTATAGTGATGAGGTGTTGTGTGATGTAGTACCTATGCAAGCAGGACATATTTTGTTTGGTAGACCATGGCAATCCGATAGGAGGACTATCCATGAAGATTTTAAGAATAGGTATTTTTTTTAGCACAATAGAAAAAAAAGTCACATTGGAACATTTATCTCCAAAAGAGGTGTATCTTGAAACAATTGAAACTATCCCAAGGTTCACATAGGGATTTGGGAAGTGAGACTAATAAAAGAATTGAGTGTAAAAAGGCCAAGAGTGAAAAGAATAAAAATAAAGAGGAAAGTGCAAGAGAGAAAGTGAGAAGAGTGAAAAGGAAAAAAGTTTTTATGCAAACGAGAGAGAAATCAAAAGTGTATTCTTAGGCAAGAAAATAATATTGTTAGTGAAGTTTTGAGAGGTTTTGCTTTGTGAAACTAACTTTAACCCCAATTTGCCTAGTGATTTTGTCTTTTTATTGCAAGATTTCAATGATGTTTTTCCAGAAGATATGCCGACTGGATTGCCACCATTAAAGGGTATTAAGTCTCAAATAGATTTTGTGCCTAGAGCAAGCATTCCAAATTGACCAGCCTATCGTAGCAATCTTGAGGAAACAAAGAAGTTACAAAGGCAAGTGGAGGAGTTGCTAGCTAAGGGTCATGTTAGGGAGAGCATGAGTCTTTATTCCATATTAGTCTTATTGGTATCCAATAAGTATGACACATGGAGAATGTGTGTTGATTGCCTAGCAGTGAATAAAAAAAAGGTAAAGTATTGTTATCCCATTTCTAGGTTAGATGATATGCTTGATGAATTGCATGGTGCTTGCTTATTTACTAAGATAGATTTAAAGAGTGGTTACCATCAAATTAGGATGAAGCTATGGGATGAGTGGAAAACTGCTTTTAAAACAAAATATGATTTATATGAATTGATGGTTATGCCTTTTGGGTTAACTAATGCTCCTAGTAAATTTATGAGATTTATGAACCATATTTTAAGCAATTTTCTAGGGAAGTTTGTGGTTGTCTATTTTGATGATATTTTGATATATAGCAAAAGTTTAGATGACCATGTGATGCATGTTAGACAAGTGTTAGATGTGCTTAGAAAAGAGAAATTATATGCTAACCTTAAAAAGTGCACATTTTATATAGATAGACTTGTTTTTCTTGGTTTTGTTATGAGTGCACGAGGTGTTGAAGTAGATGAAGAAAATATCAAGGCTATCAAAGAATGGCCTACACCTAAGAACGTGTAAGAGGTAAGAAGTTTTCATGATTTAGCTAGCTTTTATAGAAGGTTTGTGAAGAACTTCTCTTTTTAGCTAGCTTCTTTGAATGAGATTGTCAAAAATGAGGTAGGTTTTAAATGGGGTAAGGAACAAGAACATGCGTTTCAAACTTTAAAAGATTAGTTATGTTATGCTCCTATTATTGTTCTACCTAATTTTGATAAGATGTTTGAGGTTGAATGTGATGCTTATGGGATTGGTATAGGTGCTATTTTGATGTAGAAAAAGTGTCCCATTGCATACTTTAGTGAGAAGCTAAATGGAGCTCAACTCAAGTACTTTACGTATGATAAGGAGTTTTATGCGTTGTTTCGTGCCTTGGCAGTGTGGCGACATTACTTGCTACTAAAGGAGTTCATGATTCATACCGATCATGAGTCTCTCAAACACATCAAGGGACAAGGAAAGTTCAACAAGAGGCATGCAAAGTGGGTTGAGTTCATAGAGACTTTTCCATATTTGATATCTACAAGCAAGGTAAGGAGAATGTAGTAGCCAATGAATTATCTGGAAGGTATGTTCTCATAACTACATTAACTTCTAAGTTGTTAGGTTTTGAGCAGTTGAAAGACATGTATGCAAGTGATTCTGATTTTAAAGATATTTATGTTGCATGTAAACAAGGTGCATTTAATAAGTTCTATAGACATGGTGATTTTCTGTTTTGTGGTTCTAGAATTTGTGTGCCTAATTGCTCTATTAAGGAATTACTTGTTAGAAAATCACATAGTGGTGGTTTAATGGGTCATTTTGGTGTGCATAAGACTTTAGATGGTTTAGTTGAATATTTTTATTGGCCATATATGAAAAGGGATGTTCAAATAATTTGTTCTCAATGTATTGCTTGTAGACAAGCCAAGTCTAAGTCTATGCCACATGGGTTATATACACCTTTTCCTAATGAGCTTTGGGCTGATATATCCATGGATTTTTTCCTTGGGTTACTTAGAACTAGGAAAGGTAGGGATAACATATTGGTTGTTGATTGATTTTCTAAGATGGCGTATTTTATAACATGTCATAAGTCTGATGATGCTACAAAATATTGCTGACTTGTTCTTTAGGGAGGTTGTAAGATTGCATGGAGTGCTTAGAACTATTGTTTCTGATAGGGGTTTGAAATTTTTGAGTCACTTTTGGAGAGTTTTGTGGAGTAAGTTAAGTACTGAATTGTTGTAATCTACTACTTGTCATCTACAAATCAATGGTCAAACCAAGGTCGTTAATAGGACTCTAGGTACTTTGCTTCGTGCTATCATGGGTAAGAATTTGAAAACTTGAGAAGATTGTTTACCTTTTATTGAATTTGCATATAATAGAACTATTCATTCCTTTACAGATTTTTTACCATTTGAGATTGTGTATGGTTTTAATCCTTAAATGTGTTGGATTTGTTGCATTTACCTTTGAGTGAAATCGCTAGCTTATATGGACAAAATAATGCAGACTTGGTGAAGACTATACATGAGAAGGCGCGATTGCAAATTAAGGAGCGTAACCATCTAATTGCTCAAAATGCAAATAAGGAGCGAAACTAAGTGATATTTGAACCAAGAGATTGGGTTTAGGTACATATGAGGAAGGAGAAATTCTAAGTTGGATGCTAGAGGTGATTGACATTTTCAAGTGCTCGAGAGGATCAATGACAATGCATACAAGATTGATCTTCCAGGTGAGTATAATGTGTCTGTGTCATTTAATGTTGCTGATATTTCTCCTTTTGACATGGATGCAGATTTGATGACAAATCTTTTTGAGGAGGGAGGGAATGATGTGGGCATCAAGCGCTCTTCTAGCATGGATGTTTGTGATGATGACATTGTGTTGCCAAGTGAACTAGTAATGCGTTCTCGAGCTAAGAAGATCAAAGCGGGAATGCTTGGACTTGTGAAAATAATTATGGATGAAGAACAATTAAATTTTCCAAATGATTTAAACACTTTTCCAAGGCCTAATGATGATTTAAGCATGATGTCCAAGTAAGGGATGAAGGCGGTATTGATTCTCGAGAGTTGCGGGGATGAAACAACGTCGTTTTAAAGCAAGGGTTTTATCATGGCAATTTTGTAATTTTTACTATTTTCGGATTCTATTTATTTTAGGGTTAGTTTTCTGCTTTAAGATTACTTTCTTAATTTATTTAATGGTCTACATTGATTTTTTTTAGGATTAGTCTTTAGCCTTAAGATTACTTTCCTAATTTATTTAATGATCTAGATTTATTCTTAATCTAACCCTAATCTCTATATAAAGGGGTTATTAGCTTGTAAGAATTACAACTTTGATTATTGATTAATACAAAATTTACTCTTGTTTTGGACAAGATTTGTGTGTTTCAAGTGAGGATAGTTCTTCTTCTACTTGTTGCATTAGGAACTGATCTTCTTATCAATTATTTTACTTTGTGTCAAATTTTAATTTCATTCTTTGCCTTCTAATTAGTGTTGCTAGATACACTGGGTATCTAGATGTGTTATTGAAAGGCATAAAATGTTACTATTTTTATGCCATATTTTATATTGAATTTTAGCTAGTTTAGAATTAATTGTTAATGAAAAGTACTAAAATATTATATTTTTCTATTTTCAATGAAAGAAAGGCAAAAGCTGGAATTACTGTATTTCTGCGCAATCTTTATTGAGAAAATCATATATGGAGTTACACATTGAGATTTTGTGCGATTCCAATCGAAAATGATTCCTGATTCACTAGGCTTCAATTCTATAAAGTTTCATTGCAATTAGATCGGCCAATCAGTACCAGTTTGATTTACAAGATCAACATTTTCAACAATTGCGGCAAATTTATACTCTATTGGAGAAATTAGAATTTGAGTGTCTTCCCAATGTCTAAACTGTGAGATCAAGATATTCCTAGAGAGCTAAGACATAGACCTAACTTTTTCAACCATAATCAGTGAATTTTGAGTTCATTTGGTCATCTAAAGTATTGTCGGAATATGCTGATTAAAAAAATAAAAGAAAGGTGTCTTTGCCTACTAGGATAACACCTATGCATTGACTGCCACATCATCACACTCTAGCCAAGTATGCAATTAGTGCCACATCAGATGCCACATGGAAGGTTAGATTATTCTAATTATATTAATTAGAATAATAATTAGGAAAATGAATTAGAATTATAGTTAAATTGGATTTCTAAGGGGATATGGAATGTTTCCTTATCTTAGTGTGAATGTGAGACACCAATGGCATTATCAACCTCAGAGGGCCGGCCATGTTGAGAAAATATAGGGTTGTGATTACGAATATATATTATCTCCTATTTAATTGGAATAATGTCTAGGGTTAGAGAATGACTCTAGGGTTTTTCCTAGGTTAAACCTCTCCTATAAATACCATGCACCTTGTAAAATAAAACAGACCACCATTCCTTTCTACAGCCCTCACGGCTACAACCACACCAACCCACACGGCTGATACTTACATCACCATTCACCACCACACACCATTCAGCCTTCACAGCTATAGTTCTCAACAGCCCTCACGGCTGTAATTCTTTTCTTCTTTCTCACAGCAACGAAGTTAGTTTCTAGATTTTAAAGCAGTTTTCAAAGGTGTTACATAGAGATATTTGGCTACACAAAGTCTAGATCAAGGAGAGAATTCAGCCAGCTTGTGGAAACTTTCAACCTTGCATCTTGAGGCATAGTTTGGAGAAGCAAAGAGAAGAAGGACTGGAGATCAAATTTAGCAGCCATCAACCTTTGGATTTGTCTCTTTGCTTTTAATTTTCTTTGTTATTTAACCTATGTTCTCTCTAAAATATTTGATGGATATTTTTGAGAACATGTGTAACTAACTCTCTATAAAAATTATGATATAGCCCTATTATGACTTTTTAGTTTTTAATGCATATTTAAGTTTGATTCATATATATGGTTAATATTTCATTGTAGTTCTTAATGCTTCCATGAAAAGGTGGATAGATTTAGTATTATATTGGCTTAGAAATAAGGTATAATATAGATGGGCTATGAAATACATGTTTATAGAAATATTGCCTACCTTAGTGACAAGTTTGAGAAGAGCTTATTGGGTTTGCATGTCTTAGGGCTTAAATTTCAGTATTTAGATTAGTGATAATTAAATACCTTGTGCTTGCTAAATTAAAATGCATTGAGAAATCAATTTCTAGTCACTTGTGGTAAAAGGGGGGTTAACCTATGAATCTATCATGCATTAGGCTAAATAGGAGTGATAATGGTAAATTCATAATCTTTGTTTTATCAAATCTTGAACTTATTGCTTGCTGCCTTGTTTTAATTTTAATATTGGTTTCTTTTTATTAATGCTTTTCTACTCAAACAAAAAACCAATAAACAATCTCTTTACTTTTATTAATTTAATTATTGATTGATTTATTTTCAAAATTGGAGACATTATTACCTGTGGGATCGATATCGGTTTTCTCTAAAAATACCACTTTATTACTTGTTGATTCGTGCACTTGCGAGTTATCAATGTACACCACAACAATTATAGGGCAAGTTTTTATGTAGGGTTTGTTCCATATCATCTTGTGTTGGGTTTATGGTTTCTTTAAGGTTGGGGTTCCTCGTCAATATTAGTGTTGCAGTTTGTTGGTTTAATGGTTTGTGTAATGTTATGGTACCACTATATAGTTGGGAAGGGAAGTGTGAATGTAATTGTGGATAAAGTAGTTATAGTAGTTTGTTTATGCAAGTTGCATAAGCTTGTTTGTATCTAACTTTTATATTCCAAAATGCTCGGTAACTTTGTATCGGTTATATAGTATGAAATATTTATGTATTTGCAATGGTAATGAAAGACACAAATTACTTTGTATTGGTAACTTTGTATTTGTTAGGCATATTCTATATTACACAACTCACAGTAACAATATACATTATTTGAACCTCATAAATAAAATACTCAAAAGTTAATTGTTAATGAAAAATACTAAATTATTGTGTTTTTCTATTTTTAGAGAAAGAAAGACAAATGCTGGAATTTACTGTATTTCTGTGCTATCTTTATTGAAAAATCATATCTGGAGCTACACATGGAGGTTTTGTGCAATTCGAGTTGATCTTCTAAATCAAATTGGTACTGATTGTGTTTCATTGCAATTGGATCAGCCAATCAGTACCAGTTTGATTTAGAAGATCAACAATTTTAGCAATTGCGGTAGACTTACACTCCCTTGGGAAAATTAAAATTTGAGTGCCTTCCCAGTGTCCATTTTGTGCAAGCAAGATATTCCTTGAAAGCTAAAACATAGACCTAACTTTTAAAACTTGAATAAGTGAATTATGAGTGCATTTGGTCATCCAAAGTGTACTTGGAATATGCCTGACAAACATTAAAGATATAAAGGAAAGTGTCTTTGACAACTAGGATGCCATTTTTGCATGGATGATTGGGGATTGCCACATCATCACTCTCTAGCCAGGTGTATTATTATTGCCACATCATATGCGACTTTTGAAGTCAAATTATTCTAATTATATTAATTGGGAAGTAATTAGAGTAGAAAAGAAATTTGATTCCTAATGAGATATGGATTGTTTCCTTATCTAAGTGGGAATATGATATTCTTAGGAGGGCACCAATGACTTAAACAACCCTATAGGGCTGGCCATATCAAGAAAATTTAGGAGATTTAATTTTAATGCAAGCCCAAGTGTTCCTATTCCTAAGCGGAAAGGTCAGGGACTTACAACTTTAATAGACTTTAGAAAGGAGGCTCATGCAAAACAGTTGCAGCTACAATACAATGAGTATGGAGTTCCACTAAACAAGCAAGCTGTGAAGATGAACAACTTAAAGGGCTCACTCACTTGTTCCACGATACCGATTTGCATTAAAAGCTAGAACGATGTGTCTCCTTCATTGAAAGATAACCTATGGGTTACTTTGTTATTTACTAATTACTGACACTGCTGTTGTTATAGAGTTATTCACACAAGAATGACTCTAAAAAAGACTAGACACTTAGAGATTGTGCTGGGAAGTATAGGAGGTTTAAGCACACATTATATGAGAACTATGTGACCCTATACTTGACCAAACCCAATCTCTTCAAGTACCCACCTACTCACATGTATAAATTCATCATTCAAGAACAGTAGGATACATTTCTCAACTAGAGGCTTGGTGAAAATTTCAAAGTAAAAACATAATATTGTTTTGCATATATGTTTTAATTATGCATGTGATAAATACTTTATATAACATCAATTCATCCTAAAATATATGATGTCAATATTTATAGAACTTAAGTGCAGATCGATTTAAAAAACAGTAAGGGAACAAATATCCCCATCAAATTGGCAATAATGGATATCTGCGGTTAGAGGCAGTCTTGGTACATACTATATATATACACACACATTAAGATTAAGTTTTCTAAATTTCAAATTGGTCACATTTAGAAATATGTCTAAATTTGCAGCAAGCAGAAAGAGGCACCACCAAACCAATCGAGTGCAAAGAGCTTTGGATATGCGCAAGAACCAAGAAAGATGGACTGGTAGACAACCTGGAAGTTTAGGCCATTGTTGAAAACATTTTGAGTTCTATATCTCAAATTAGTGGTCATACATTAATTATAAGCAATTGGTCTCGCTATAATTTTTTCCAACTCACTGTTTTTTGTAGCATGCTCTGAAGAAAAATGTCACTCAAGGCATTCTTGATGCCTCTCCTCCAAATGATGTACTTACACAAGCCTTCAGGTCCAAGGAGAATCCTGGTTGGCTTCGAGGAAAAGGAAAAGGGTTCACAGTCAAAAATTATTTCAAAACACCATGGCGAAGCACAAAAAAAAAATAAGAACGAAGCCGATGTAGATGCAAGGATCGATACCCAAAATTCCAGGATAGAGAAATTGGAGAAGGTTTTGAGTAGTCTGTTTGATGTTGTCCTGAAGAAAGGGGAAGTGGAAGACATATGTGATCTTGCTGCTGCATGCGAGCTTGACCTACCATCGTTGTCACCTACACATGGAGCAGGTCATGCGGCAGGTTTAGGCAGTGCTTGAGTCGATGATGTTACCGATTTGGGCACTCAGCTAGTTCCCCCTAGTGATCCTACATCTGTACATCATGAGGTACATGTACCATTATTAAATTCTTACTATATATTCATAATATTTATTACCATAATTGTTTGATGTTTTTAACATATGTTTGAAATTCAGGACATTCTATGTGAGCTTGCAGAAAGGACAAGAGATAACATTGTGGCAACCGACACTTTGACAGCTAATAGTTCAGTTTGTCATGGTGCAGAATTAGGAACAAAGAATGTTAGAGTCTCTATGCATGAAGCATTGATTTAACTGCGTTATTACATGTACCCTCTTTCGGCATGATATATGTTAAAGAGGCAGAACAGGTACATGGCGTGTCCCCGACATCTTGTTATTTTGCCATCCGATGAGGTATGTAATATGATATATTCAAATTGGAAAGTGTTTGCATATATTTTTTTATGTTTTGTGTGATACTAACATGTTTTTTATTTTGGTTGTAGGAATATGGGAATAGGAAAACATCGAAGGGAAAACAGGTGGTTGCAACCGGATCAAATGGCTCACATAGGTCCCAAAGTCCTACACCAGTAGAGGCCTAGTTGGAAAATACTGATGCTGAAGTCGACGATGCCGGCTCATTACAACTTAGCCCTGCACTTATAGAGTTGTTAAAACAAATCGACCCGTACGACAATTATCACTTGTGGATGACCTCTTTGCCACCAGCGATTATGGGCTATGAAGTGTGGATATCAATTTCGAAGAAAGATATCCAAGATTTTTGTTACATGCAATAGTTGCAATAATTTTGTATTTTGTTCTACATAAAGTACATAATTTCAACTTTATTGCATTAATTACTCAAAATTTTATTACTATCGTTTTGTTACATACAACTAATTATGTAAATGATAATTAACTGCTTAGGTATTTATATTCCCAACTGATGGGTGAACAACTAGGGAAATATTATTTTATACCTCCTAATGATATAGCCAATGTAGAAAGGAGAAATCTCGATGAGCGAGAACTGAAAATTTTGTTGCCTTGGAGAGATGAATCAAGGGGTCAACTATGGTTTTTTTCGTACTAGTCATGGTACTATAGGTTTTTTAATAATATTATTATTATTTGAGTTTTGCTAATTATGTACTCATAAACATAATTTCAGTTTGTAATTGATGTTTTTTGTAGCGACCATTGGATGCTGAGTGTTGTTGACCTATACTTAGCAGACCCATAGTTTCATGATAAGCTTCCGAAGAACAATCATCAGAGAATGGCCGACTTCAAGGGTATGTTGGATAGGTAGGTATGCATAATTATCTATATATGTGGATGATTATTAATAAAATTTAATAATTAATATTTATTACTGATATTATTTTTGGTGATATATATAATGTATGCGTAATGTACATATAAGACGTACTTGTCTTGGAATCATACATCCAACAGACAAAAAAAATTTAAGTTCGAAAGCTTAGATGGCCTAAAACAAAGGTACATAAAGAAGATTTGTATACATAAATAAATAAGATTTTTACACATAAATATTTATTCATATATCTAAATACACTTTAAATTTATGTGGAGAAAAAAACAACTTGGCTATTTAATATAATGATTAACTTATTTTCTTGTATCACTTTTGTATAAACGATAAAACAACCAAGAAATACCGAATGCAGGTATTATGTAATGATGATCATGTGGAACATCATAGTAAATAATATTACTCGAGAAAATTTAGCAAACATGGTAATAATTAAAACATATTTACACTCAATAAGAATTGATAGTATTAGTTAATACTTATTTGAACTACTTGTTTTGTATGTATGTGCAGTTGCAAGATAGTGTTTGGACCCATCAATACGTCTACAATTTTAGAGCAGAATGGATAGCTACTTTGCTCTTGTTAATATCAGAGTAAGATATCATATTTCTGTTTATATATATATATACTTTTTGGCGAAAAAACAATGTCGCATTTAATTATTGTATTTATGGAAAGATATAACTGCTTGTAATTTTGTTGTTCACATTATTTGTACATATTTGCTTTTTCTTTTCTCATTTGTTACATATATTAGTAATTGATTCTCCTTTTTACTAAATTAATCATTTACAATAAGTCATTCATCAATTTATAAAAGATAATGAAATTTAAATTTTTTTAATTTTAATTAATAATATTTATTCATTTAAATTAATTTTATAAAATATTTAAATGAGATTTAAAAAATCATTTAATTGTTGATACAATTTAATTTGAATTATTTAGTGACGTCTTATATAGGGATTTGCTGCGGTTTTAAAAAATGGCCTAAATAATTAGCAACGAATGTCGTCGCAAAATAATGGTATCAGCGACGAATAATTTTTGCAAAAAATTGATAAGTGGAGACGCATTCGTCATTAATTTAGGTAAATTTTGAGACAAAATTTCTTCGCAAAAAACTGACAATTAGAGATGCATGTGTCAACAATTGTGGGGAGAATTGGCAACACATACGTAGTCAATTGCAGGGATAATTGGCAACCCTAGAGTCGCCAATTGTGGGGATATTTTCCGCCAATTGTCTCGCCAAATCAACCTAGATTGTCGACGTATGAGTCGATAATTTTCCATTTTTTTCGCGACATTCTTGTTGCCAATTGTTTCATTATTAGCAACGCATTCGTGTTGCCAATTGTATATTTTTTTGCAATGTTGTGCGTCACCAATTTTTTCATATTCACGACACATCTTATTCATCGAGAATGTTTTTCCACTTTCAGCGACAGTCCTTTCCGCGACAGAAGACGTTACGTCGCCGTTTACAATTTGTGAAGCTATTTATGCATCGCCTATTAGGGTTTTTGGTGTAGTGAACTCCAAATCCACTGATTCTGGTTGCAAACATTAGTTCTATGTCTTAGCTTTCCAAGCATATCTTGATCGCACAATTTGGACATCAGGAAGACATTCAAATTCCAATTTTGCCAAGAGAGTGTAAGTCTATCGCAATTGTTGAAAATGTTGATCTTCAAAATCAAACTGGTACTGATTGGCTGATCCAATTGCAATGAAACTTTACAGAAGCTTGGTGAATCAATAATCATTTTCAATTAGAATCGTACAAAACTTCAAAGTGTAGCTTTAGATATTATTTTCTCAGTAAAGAGTGCACATAAATACAGTAATTCCAGCTTTTGCCTTTCTTTTACTAAAAATAGAAAAATACAATATTTCAATACTTTTCATTAACAATTAATTCTAAACTAGCTAAAATTCAATATAAAATATGGCATAAAAACAGTAATATTTTTTGCCTATCAACTGCTCATATTGGAAGCCAATGGAATGTTGGATAATATTTACGGCTCTTTTCCTAGCCTTCACATAAACATTCCTCCTTAACAGTTTCAAAGAAAGAAACATATCCCCATTTAGGCTCTAACCTAAACATGTTGATATGCTTCTCTGTTGACCACCTAGAGTTGACTCTAGGGTTAGCAAACATCTTACTATAACTTGTGTGTTTGTTAACAAATGTCTTAACCTTGTAAGTTATGCCATCCCTTTCTACAGATGCATAAAACAACCACTCACATTCAATAGCCCCATCCCCTATGCCTTGGCATTTTGCTCTCACCCTTCTCTTGTCATTGTTAGTATACTTAATAACTCTCTGCAGTTTGATCACATATCTAGTTATAGCCTTTCTAACTTCCTCAAAATTATTAAACAACATTTCCAATTCAAACTGAGGATCTGCCATATTAGTCTCAGCATTAAACTCATAGCACCTTTCCCTCCACTTACTGTTATCACTATCAGATCCACTGAGACTGACCAACTCATCCATCCCTTCATAATTTGTTGCATCCTCACTTGTATCTCCAACCATATCTTCTGTAATAGGCTGCTCAATATTGGCCCCACTCCATTCCATAGTTGGAGCAATACTGGTGTCAAAGGCAATATCATCATCCTCCTGTTCATACTCTGATTGATGAAAGTTAGAGTCCTGACTATCATCATCCTCAAGCCTATCATCATCCTTTTGTTCTCACACTACCAAAGTCATAGTCTACCTCATGTTCTGAATGGATCTCCACTTGGGCTTGGGATGAGGATTGGCTATAACTAGATATGTTATATGCCTTTGATTCTATTTGTGCCTAATTTTGGATAGAAGGTGGGGTATGAATCTCAACTAGAAGTTGGGCTTCATCCACATTTGACTTAGTGGTTTGGGAAACAACTGGGGTAGGACTCTTAAATGAGGGTTGGATTTAAACATGGCCAATTTCTGACTCAGGATTTTGTGTAACAATGGGGGTCTGGGCCTCAAGTGCCTATAGTGCCTCATCTTTGGTTTCAAATGGGCTAGGGCTAACAAATGGATCTGACTGGGACTGAAACCTCAATTGAGGCTCAACTTAGGCTTGAAATGAGGTTTGGGCAAGCAAAGAGGCTATGATTCAATTAAAGGCTCATATGCAGCTTGTGTTTGGATTCATGGGCTTCAGTTTGAACTGGGTTTGTCCCTATTGTTGGTGGTGCAATAACTAAAGGCACTGAAGGGTCAAACCTAGTTAAATATAGCTCAGCCCTATTTTTTGGGTGGAGATTGGTGCTCATCAACATAACTTCCTAATCCTCAAATATGTACATTAACCCTTCATCATCTAGATTTTGTACAGGATACCTAAAAAAATTACCAATGTTCCTCTCATAACCTAACTGTTGTGCTATCCTTTGCACAATATAATATCCAACTGTATCTGGGTCATAATTGTCAACATAATCAACATCACCCCCTAAGTAGACATTTTTACCCCTTGTATCCTCAAAAGAACTATTGTAGTGTATTTTGATGGTGAATAACTTAGACATAGGAGCTACAAAGCATACCCTACCACAAAGCATATGTTTTAAAAAAGATATATGTTTAAAAAACAACAACAATTATATAGAATATTAAGTACAATATCGTACAGTACCTAATCAACATCATTATCAACTAAGCAGCATTATCAAGGCCTTAGTATGAGCACTAAACATCCATAAACATCCCTAAACCACATCACTGTTAACTAAATAGCATTATCAAAGCATATAATAAGCAATTATACAATCCATAACACTTTTGTGACACTATATATGCATTTTATTTTAGGTAAGTGGACCACATAGTCCCAAAAACAAATTTACTTCAATAAATAACTCATGTAGACCATACCATACCAACCAACACAGACATATCATTACTCTCAACATCAGTTCACATATCAATATCAACTTTTACACATTCTTTTCAAACTTGACTGATAGGCATAAAATGTTAATATTTTTATGCCACTTTTTATATTGAATTTTAGCTAGTTTATAATTAATTGTTAATGAAAGGTACTTAATTTCTATATTTTTCTATTTGCAGTAAAAGAAAGACAAATGCTAGAATTACCATATTTCTGTGCAACCTTTACTGAGAAAATCATATCTAGAGCCACACTTAGAATATTTGTTCGATTCCAGTTGCAAATGATTCCTGATTCACTATCTACAAAGTTTCATTTCAAATGGTTCAGCCAATCAGTACCAGTTTGATTTACAAAATCAATATTTTCAACAGTTGCGGCAGATTTAGACTGTCTCGAGAAAATGAGGATTTGAATGTCTTCCTGATGTTCAAATTGTGCAATCAATATAGTCCTAGAAAGCTAAGACACAGACATAACTTTTGCAGCAAAAATCACTAGATTCAGAGTTCATTTGGTCACGCAAATTGTACTTGGAATCTGTCTGACGGTCATTGAAGATAAAAAAGGAAAGTTTTATGCGTACTAGGACTACCATTGTGATTGGACTGCCATGTCACCACATATCAGCCATGTGTTCAAATTTGCCACATCACATGACACATGGAAGTTTAGATTATTCTAATTATTTTAATTGGAATAATATTTGGGATAACAGGTAGGAAATTTAGAGATTGATTATGATTCCTAAGAAGATAAGGAAAGTATCTCTATCCCTAGTGTGAACATGAGACACAAATACATCCTTACCCTTGAGGTGGCTGGCCATACTAGGGAAGATAGGAGTTGGAGATTGAGTTTACATATTATCTCATGTATTCTCTAGGTTTTAAGGTTAAACCTCTCCTAAACATTCCCTATAAATACCATGCATTCCTAAAGGGAAAACACACCATTCTCCACCAGCCCTCACGGCTGGACGTTTTTCATACAATTCACATATCATCATCTCTTCAGCAGCCTTTTCCTCTCCTTTTTCCCACCTCTCTTTCTTCTCTCTTCCTCACGACAGCAAAGCTTTTCTTTTAGATTTTTGTTCAGTTTTTGTTAGTTAATTCATAGCAAAGTTGTGCTACACAAAGCAAGGTACAAGGAGGTTCGGCCAAGCCATTGGAGGAGTCAAACTTGCTACCTTGATCATAGTTTGAAAAAGCCAAGGATTGAAGATTGAAGAATATATTCCAGTAACCATCAACTATTGGATTTGATTCCTTTTCTCTTTATTTTCTAGCTATTTAATTTATGATATTTCTTTATTGTTTGATGGATAATTTAGAAATCATGTGTAACTAATTTTTCTATGAGGATTATGATGTAACCATATTACGAATATTTAGTGTTTAATGCATATTTAAGTTTGATTCATTTTTAAGGTTAATATTTTATTGTAGTTCGTAATGCTTCCATGAAAAGGTGGATTTATTAAGTATTTATATTGGCTTAGAAATAGGGGATATAAGTATGGATGGGCAATAAAATACATGGTTATAGAAATATTGCATGCCTTAGTGACAACTTTAACATGTTTTATTGGGTTTGCATGTCTTAGGGCTTAAATTTCCATATTTAGATTAGAGATAACTAAATACGTTGTGCTTGCTAGATTAGAATGCATTGAGAAATCAACTTCTAGTCATATGTGGTTAAAGGGGGGTTAACCTATGAATCTATATTGCATTAGGACTAAATATGAGTAATAGTTGTGAAGTCATAATCCTTGTTCTCTTAAAACTTGCTGCCTTGCTCTTATTTTTAATATTGCTTTCTTTTTAATTCATTCTTGGTTACACAACAACAATCTTTCAAAAAACTCTCTTTTAATTTTCAAAGTTTAATTTACAATTTATTTAATTTCAATAACTAGAGACATTATTTCTCGTGGGATCGATATATGTTTTCTTAATTTTAAACCACTTTATTATTTGTTGATTTGTGCACTTGTGAGTTAATATAAAATATACCATAACAATTATCTCTTATATTCTCTAGGTTTTAGAGGGACTCTTGGGTTAAACCTCTCCTATATATACCATGCAACATAAACACTCACACAATTCATCACAGCACATATGACTGCAACCATCACAGCCGCACCCCTCTCTCTTTTCTTCTCCCCATTCTCACAACAACATCAGTTTTTCTTAGGTTTTATGTTCAGTTCTTAAGATTTTTTACATAGATAAGTTGTGAAACACAAAGCAAAGTTCAAGGGAGAATTAGGCCAGCCTTGGAGGAATCAACCTTGTGACTTTGATTATAGTTTGGAGAAGCCAAGAGGAGAAGATTGAAGAACAAATTCCAGTAGCCATCAGCTTTGGATTTGATATCTTTACTCTTAATCTCTTTGTTATTTAATCTATGTTGTCTTTTAATTATTTGATAGATAATTCTAAGATCATGTGTAGCTAATTTTCTATGAGGATTATGATGTAACCCTATTATGACTATTTAATGTTTAATGCATATTTGAATTTGATTCATGTTTAAGGTTAATATTTCATCGTAGTTCTTAATGCTTCCATGAAAAGGTGGATTGATTTAGTGTTTATATTGGCTTAGGAATAAGGGATATACATATGGATGGTCAATGAAATACATAGTTATAGGAATATTGCATGCCTTAGTGACAACTTTGACAAGAACATATTGGGTTTGCATGTCTTAGGGCTTAAATTTGATATTTAGATTAGGGATAATTAAATACCTTGTGCTTGCTAGATTAGAATGCATTGAGGAACCAACTTCTAGTCACTTATGGTCAGAGGGGGGTTAACCTATGAATCTAAAATGCATTAGGTCTAAATAGAAGTAATAGTAGTGAACTCATAATCTTTATTTTCTTAAAATCTTTGGAATATTTACTTGCTGGCTTTCTCAATTTTAATATTACTGTTTTTCAATTCATGCTTGGTTACTCAACAAATAATCATTCAAACAACTCTCTTACTTTTGTTAAGTTTAATTTAAAATTGATTTTAATTTAGTACTATAGACATTATTCCTCGTGGGATTGATATCGGAATTCTCTTAGAAATCCACTTTATTACTTGTTGATTCGTGCACTTGCAAGTTAATCTAAATATACCACAACATTGACCTACTTAAAACCCTATTACAGATACCATCTACAAACCCAAAAATGAATGTTTGGTAAAAGGGAGGTATAAATAACAATTGTAGACCCAAACACATGTGTCCGGTTTCAAACCCAACCCTATACTAAAATCCCAGAAATTTATCAACCACATATTTTAGAAAATCCCAAAAAAAAAAAAAAAAAATCTTAACACTTAAACATAAATGAAAAAGAAAGAAAATGGTATTTAAAGGACTTACAATACGCCCGTCAATCATCTTAATCAGTATTCGGCACCATTGTTCTCTTCTTTCTGTAAGCCTTCAAGTTTTCCTCAAAACAGACCCTTGAATTTCACGTTAAACAAAGAGAATCAAACTTCAAATGGTGAATTTAGTAAGAATCAAAGAGTTTAGGATGAAATTTTTGACCAATTAGGATTAGAATATACATAAATTATTAACCCTAACAAACAAATTTGCCCTAAATTTTGTTTTTCAAATCTGATCCCAAATTGTTGAAGAAGAAGAATTGGGGAAATGTTAGAGTATTGAGGTGAAATGGCTTTAGATACACCTGTCACTGTTCAAAGCGTGTTATGCACATGAGGCTAAAGCCCAAAAACAGACGAATATGGACTCAGGTATGAATGGTGTCACAAATTTCAAGTTCAAGTATGTCAATGCCAAAAAAAAAAAGTTTACGTACCTACTTGTAACACTCAACATAGTTTAGGTACGTGGGGTGTAATTTTTTCTAATTTTTTCTCAAAAAATGTGTTTATCTCATTTTCTCTCTCTCTTCTCTATAAACTAGCGATGATGACGATTCAAGAGAACCAAATACTAAGATGTTTGGATATGAAGGTGCACTTTTTTTTTTCTTTTTTCTTGTTTCTTTTTTGTGGAGGTCAAAGAAGTGGGTCATTAAAATTGGGAATTTTGGTCTTTGGTTATCAAAGAATTTGCCTAAAGTTTCACAAAGATTTTAACGTAATTATTGGGAGCATAACATTTTTCTTGAATTCATAATGTTAGATAGAAGAAAAAGGTGTTGCATTTGGCATTAATTGGGTGAAGAACCTGTTGGATTTAGCCATGTGAAAGCTTGGAAGTTTTAATGTTTTGGAATATGTTGGATATGGATCCAATCCAAAAGTGAAAATTTTTCTTCTTTTTTTCTTTTTAGTTGGTTGATTAATAGAATTTATTCTTTTAGATACATTCCTTTATTTGATTCAATTGGATGTAGACGGTGTGGTTGCAACCTAGAGGTTGCACATAACACCTTCAATTGGGACATTTTGTTCTGGTATCCAACTTTTACTGAAATTCCTTTTACAAGCCCAAAAAAAGTTACAAATATTTGAAAGAGCAAAACTTAGTTGATTGAAAGAGAAAGAGATGTGAGCTTACAGAAAAGAGAAAAATAAAAGAATATAAAAAAGTGTTTTTAGAGAAGTGAGAAAGACGTGTTTAAAGGAATTAATTGCCCAAATGATAATGATGTATCAAAATATCCAAATAGTATTAAATAAGGTGAAGAAATATCCTCCTCATTTCAGTACTCTAGGAATACTAGAATTTTTTCCATTATAGAAGTGTTAAATTAGATTATAAATTATGGGGAATGTTCTATGAAAAATATATTTTACAAAAATATTTTAACAAATCATTTTGGATTTTCCTCAATAACAATTTTTTTTTTGAATAATGATCCGACTTTGAATTCATGAGTTCCTAATATTAAAAAAAAAAATGAAAGTTATAGTTATTTTAGAAGTAATTAAAAAAATCAAAGTTTGATAATTTTCAATGTAAATGTGAATTGTGATTTATATGACACAAAAATTGGACTAGTTATCTATGTGGCACATCTATATATTTAGTATACAGTCAATTCAAAAATCAGTTTCCAATTGTCTGTTGAATATTGATATGTCTATCTAGTTTTTTCCTTTTAAAAAAAGATTATATTTTTAATAAAGATTGTTTTAATTTTTCATAAGTATTGTTTTTAATATTTTACTAGGCCACAAAGTGTAGTAGATTTCCTTCACAGTTAATGTTTTTTACCACATCGAAGAGTTATTACACAGATCCATTGGAGAATATATCTTTAAATGACAATTTATTTTACTGAAGTTGCAATAAAATTTTAGCACTCCATTTAGATATTTAATGTGTTCTTATGCTCTAGTAAATATATATTAATTGTACGTTTGGTATGCTATATTTTATAAGCCTATATAGTATTAGCATGTATTGTGGCCATGTTTGGTACACTATATAGTAAGTATGGATAGGATAATATAACACATAAGTAAGCTTAATACAGTATTTGGACCACTTTTTAAAAATATAATGAAGGGATAAAATAGTCATGTGGGTTTCCAATAACTCAGTGTAGGTAGTATTAAATAAGCCCCATCCCTTGGGTTTATATTATACAAAGTCATCGTGTTAGAATAGAGAGACGTGACAGAGACTTCCACACATGTATCCATTGGCGTCTCCTCCGTCATTGGCAACTCGTCACTGACAGCTTGTCACTGACGTCTCCCCCATCAGCATATCCCCAGAAATTCTGCTATTTTTTTTTTTACCTTTTTTAGGGTTTTTTTTTATCTTTCCTTTTTGTACAATTTGACTTGTACGATTGGACTTTTAGCAAAATGTTCTTCATCTTCAAAGGAACAATCAAAATCTAAGGTATTACTTTCTTCATCTTATTCAATTTATTTACTTGTTTGTTGAAGCACATCCATATTTGACAATCAAATTTCTTCTTCATCTTCAATTTATTTACTTGTTTCTTCATATAATTTTGTATCATGTTTTACTTAACAACCCAAATCTGGAGGTATGATTGCCCATTGTTGTTCACATTTTACTTCTTAAATTTGTGCTTAACACAAAAACTATTATAATGAAATCCCCTACTTTTTCTTAAATTAGACCACTAACTCAACCTTTTGCATCAAATCTATTCTTTTTCACCATCACCAGTTTATTTATTTATTTTTTAGTCTCTGTAACAACCTATCCGGTTAAAAATACTAAAATTTTCAAATTTTATAAAGTTTGACCAGTTGACCAAGGTGGGTCCTACATTAATTTTTTATGGAGTTTAAATTTTGGCTTTGACAGTGACATTGTTACGTAGAGCTCATTGATATGATTATGTAGACTAGTTGTACTCTTGAATTAGAGCTAAGACCGTGAAGTTATAGTTAAAATAGTGTGAGAGGTCTTTTGGTGATTTTGAAAAGCTTGTTATTTAAATGTTGGAAAATACTAAAATGGCATCATCCCCTACCTTCAACCAACAAAACACTCTCTCTCTCCCCCTAATTTGGACTGTGAGTTTTAGGCCTTTTTTGACCACCAGCAACATCAATTGGGCAAAGTGAGCTGACCATTGTATTGTACATTCCTCAAGCTTCATTTTGACATATAATTTGCATATTATTGTTGAGTATTTTCAAATTGCTTAATTTTGAGCTAGATTTGTGTTATTTGTTAAAATTGGAACGTCATTGAAATTTTTTTTATGGTAATTCTTGATACAATTAAGTTCCTATTGACTGTTAGAAGATAATTCAATGTTTAATTTCACGATTTGTGTGTTTGTCAATGTGTAAGTATGTATTTAATGTTTTGAATACTATTAAGGTGTGGTTCGTATATGAAAGCATGATTTGATTCTTATTTTGGTTTTAGATTAACTGAAGTTGATGGAATTTTGTTTCAAAATTTATGTTTTGGAATCTTGATTGGGATTATATTATTTGTATTTAAGAGCTTAAAGTATTTGATAAAATTACCTTGTTAATGGAACTAGATTGTTTCTTAATTGCAATATAGTTTATAATATGAGCCAATGGTAGTGAATCTTTCTCTGATCTCTTGGAATTTAATTTATTTTATGAAATGGTTAGATGAGTATCCGTTACTCTAGTTGACTTTAAAATTTTATGTGCATTTTTGAAAAATTATATTGTGGTTACATAGTTTTGGAGTGTGTTATTAATTAAGATTTTGTATTGAATTTTTATTGTTGTTAAGGACCAACTTGTAAGGCTTATTTCTTAAATTCCATTTTATTGCATTTTACTATTCCTCTTCAAAATAGTTGGTAATGCCATTTCTTTGGTAATGGGTTTCAATGGAGAAAATTTGCATGAAAACTATCAAAGAACACATGAATGTAACATCCCGTCTTGAAAAAATAGTAAAATTTTCAATTTGACTAAGTTTGACCAGTTGACCGAGTGTGGGTCCCACTTTGACTTTTCATGGGGTTTAGATTTTGGATTTGACCATGGTACCATTGTGTAGAGCTCATCGATACAAGTCCGTAGACTAGTAGTACGCTCGATTCAGAGCTAAGACTGTGAAGTTATGGTTAAAACGGTGTCAACGGGTAATTTTGAAAAAGGCTATAATTAAAAGAATGAGAAACTATAAAATTGCCCTTACCTCTTACCTCCAGCCCCTCTCCCCCCCGACGCTGCGCCTCTTCTATTTTTGCCAGCCACGACCAAATGTTGACCGGATCTAGCCGAAAACCACCCAAGACTCGAATCCAGCAACCTCCTCTACCTATCCACACTGATGATAGCCTGTGGGACCGTCCGGATTGCCAGAAAACACAAAAAATTTGGTAAATGCTTTGGTCTCCGATCGCTGATTTCCGGTGAGATTCTGGTGGTGGATTAGCTCATTTCCCCCTATTTTGGACCTTAGAAACCCAATTACATCGTCAATTTAACTCAATTCCTTCTCGTTTGAATGGAATAAGGAAAGTTCCCTTTGACCGTGAGTTTCAGGTCGTTTTCTGGCCATCACCAGCTGCCATCGGACAAGATAAGTTGACTACTATATCCTAAATTCCTCAAGCTTCAATTTGTAATATAGTTTGCATATTATTGTTGAGTATTTGAAATTTGCTTAATTTTGAGCTATGTTTGTGATAACTATTAAAATTAGATTGAAATTGAGTCTTATTTCTAAATTGAGAAACTCAACTTTGAGCTTAAATTTTGGTTGATGATTAATTGCATATTAATGGCTTGATTTTAAGTTATGGTAAGATTTACCTAGACTAAAATGTTGAAAATGGAGATTTACTTGTTGTTGGATCTTTTATTAGGTAACCGTGTAGTTGGAGGGGTTTATAAACTGATATTTTGGAACTTTTGATTCCTTGGTATATGTCAGACTGATATAAAGAAACGACTATTAATTGTATTTGATTTGTTTTTGTTGGTTTTTCTTGTGCATTTAAATTATGCTATTTAAATATATGACATGTGGATTTAAATGGATTATTGAATCCATATTTTTATCTATATTTGTGATTTTAATGGAACTCATATTTATTTGGAATAAATATGAAATTGGTGTTTTAAATGGTTATTTGGTGACTTATAAACTTTTTGGTTATTTTCATAATTTTGTAGAAAATAGTAATTTCAAAGAAAAGTTGTGGCTTTTGCAGAATTTAAGAATTTTTAGGGCAATTTTCTGATAGTCAAAATTTTGAATACTTTTGTGAAATTTTCCAAAATAGAAGATTTTAGAAAATTGCTGAATTTATTATGATTTTAAAATGAAATGATTTTGAAAAATTGATGAAATCCGATGATGGATGATCTCGGAGATGATTTTGAATAGTACCACACAGTATCGATATATGTTTGTTGTTACGTGCGCTATTGTGATATTATACCATCCTCTACTGCGGAAAC